>BJBW01008961.1:0-153249 GCA_004320125.1 Scolopax mira
TGGTCCTTTGTTCCCATCTACGGCCAAACCACGACATAAACTAAGCAGATTAGACAGAGACTGATGTCTCTGTGCTGCCTCTACCTCCACCAAACACAGGAGCTGGTCTGTGCTTTAGAGCACACGCGGGCAGGTAAACCCAGAAAATGGGTACTCCATGTTGGCAGGGGTGGGGGGGGCCGGGGAGCTGCTGCCAACGACCAGGGCCTGTTTATTATTTAACAGTTGGTATTGCTAGAGGCCTGGCACTGCAATAGAGCAATCTCTGTTTCAGTGCGAGTAAGCCTGATTACGAGAGCACGGGAGCCAAATCATGTTTACCATCGTCGGCGAGAACCTCAGTGCCCCCAGCAGGCATGGAAATCCTTACCACAATGTCTGTCCATCCATCCGCTGGCTGCCTCCCTGACACAGGGGGGAAGAAGGGATGGCAGTTCCCATGCAGGACACAAGAGGAATGTTTTGGACAGGATGATTCTCAAAGCTGCAGGGTACCACCTGTACGGGCACGGGCCAATCCATGTGCACCTCTCCGCTTTTTATGAGCCAATTCACCAGCCTTAATTCACCACTTCAAGTGCTTGATGTCATCTAGAGCTAAAATAAGGTTCCAGCTCTGGGGACGGCAAGGGCAGGAAGCAACAATGCTCTTGTGCATGTGGACTACTTCCCCACCCCCAAAGACAGTGTGCCATAGACAAAGCCCTTCCTCAGTGTAACTCCTATGGTTTGCAGAAAGACATCACTGACAAAGAACTTGGCATTAAAAGTTTTCTTAGCTTCTGCTGGAAGTTGATCCTGTACATATAAAAAAATCTGGAACATCTCCCTACACACACACACCAACTTCAACTAACCCAATTTATAAAAATTATTTACAGGGACATTCACAAAGATTCAGTCACACTGTAAAAAAATGTTTTATGAAGTATCAATCTATTGAGTAAATGCAATTATCAAGCTCCATGAATAAACAACACTGGGTCAACCTTCAACCATCTATTGCTACAAAAATCATAGTAAAGGAAGATCAGACCTTCCTGGTGATACGAAGCCTTCAGTTCTAGCTCGCTGGTTTAAACACAACTCATTTTGGTAGCCATTAGAAGCTAGTTATATCTGATAAAAGCTTCTCAGTCTGTATAAAACAAGTTCAGTGATGACCTTCTACTTCCCAATGAACAGGAGTCATTGTCTTAATGAAGGTCATGTAAGGGTGGGCTATTGAAACACACAGTCTACTTGAATCTCCAGCGCTGGCTTGCTACACAACTCTGAAAGCTGGTGGAAAGTGAGTCTTCTGACATCCTCCTTAAAAAGAGGATAATGAAAAGCAACACATGTGAAAACTAACAATTGATTCTTTAATATTGATGAAGAGCTTAGCAGTACTGACATGGTACATGTGCTTCGAAACACAAAAGTGTATTATATTCTGCATCTCCACAACAGACCCTGACTGGTCTCATCAGCAGAAAGATGGCAAATGGAAAAAGTCTGCAGAAAATAAAGTTTTGTAAGCTTTTTTTTAAGAAAAAAATTGTAAGCTGAAGCCACTCCCAAGTTAGAATGGCCAGAAGCAGAGCAAAGCAGCATCCTTGAATCCACTGGTTACGATCTCACAATGGGGAGAACCCAGAGCATCATGAGGGATCCCATACCCAGGGAAAACCAGAGCCTGCCGTATCTTCCGGGCAGCGCAGGGAAGCGTTACTCAGACAGGTGGTTAGATGCGCAAACCACCACCTGCTCCTGGATCTCTTCTCACTGTTTTCCCCAGCTGACTCTGGCCCGAACTGCTTTCAGCTGGCCAACGGCAGCTGCCCGGTAGGGCTGGGAGTGAGATGGCTGCAGGCTGCTAGCAGGCAGAGTGGGGGGAGCAGCAGCTGTGCACCCCTTCCCTGCCGCCTACCGCCTTTTTCCTCTACCGGCTCCTCATCCTCTAAGAGGGGGACCTGACTTGGGTTTCTATTTAAATTCCCTAGTTTCGTCAAAAAATCCCTTGGCTGCAGCACAGATGATCCGCAGGAGGAGCGGGCACAACAAGCAGCCGTCTTGCCCACAACTAGCAAAAAATCAGAGTACGCAGCAGATCCCTCACCACTAGCAGGAGGGACAGCAGAGGGTACTCCCCACTCTTCCTACCCTATGGATACATAGAGCAGAGACCATAGTCCCCAGAACCACCAATTTGGCACTCACATGTAATTTGCGCTAAATAACGTTTCAGGAATTCAACACAAATAATGTAATAATAGCAATTAGACCCTTTAGCAAGCATAGCTATATCAGACACGCAGTCCAGTCACTTCACAGAAAGTAAAAAGCACTTGATGAAGGAATCTGTACCTTCACAGGCACGAGAGGTGTGCAGGTATATGGAATAATTGCATTCTTTGTGTATTAATGTTTGCATATAAGAAATGCATGCTGAGCTAGCATAGCACCACCTTCCTCAAATAATAACTAAGTTTCATACTGTGCCTGAAGTGCTCTTTATATAGTACACAGAAATGGGTTATGTAAAGATTAGAGCTGTGAGAGTTGTTCACAACATAACTGAAAATCTAGTAACAAAATCCAATTCTAGCCTAGGTTTCCCCAACACAAAACTCAGGCCAGCTTTACAGAAAGGTCTGTGAATTTTTGATGGTTCTGACACTGAAATCATACCACTCTTGTACCCAGAAAGAGAAAGGAGAACAGAAGGAGAATAAGACAAGCATAAATAGCATGGGAAGAGGCTTGGGGAAAAAAAAAAAAAAGCAGGGGTAGTGAGATTATTTCCCTTCTTCCTGTGCTACTGCCCTTCTTTTTTGTGGTAGAAAGGGGGAAAACAGCCCCCAGCTTCCAGTGAATGCATCTTGTTATACTGGAGCCATGATGCAGTGTGTGCAGTTAGGGGTGCTCAAATGCATTTGTATGTATGTGCATCGTTACTAGGAGATGACTAGATTTGGTACCAGGATAATATTTCACCATTGTGTGGTGTGTTCCCATCTGATGTTGCCTTTTCCCCAGTTTAAAAAAAAAAAACTAATAAAAAAGAAAATTAAAAAAGATACAATAATTGTTACTGCACACTCTAATGAATTATTGTGTTCAAGGTTCCTACAAAAAAAAGTAATATTATACTCGGCTTATGTTTTAATTGATTTATTAATATTTTATCACAGGAATGTAATTTAAGCTCCTCATGATTTAGATCTCATAAACCTTTAGCATTTTGCAAATTCAAATTCCAATTTAAAGCCAGGGCGAGCAATTAACTTTTCTATCATCTTGTCAGGGGAGAAGGTTCGTGTTTAATTTGAGACAAAGTGACAGAAATATATATACACTGTATGTATTACTCCAATTTAATTTATGAGTCAGCACCATCCACCTTCCAAATGGAGATTTAATGGAAGGGGAGGAGGGAGTGGGGGGAAGACCCCACTACCGTGGCACTTGCTGCAATCTGCCCCAAATCCACTAAAAAAAAAAACGTCCCTGGTTTATTGAGATATCAGGCTAGACTGATTACAGCTCTATGTTGAACCCTTTTGTTTTAATTCCCATTTACTCATCACTTTCTCATATAAACAATGTTCTCTCAAATGTCAACTAGCAGTTCCCAGCCAGAGATGGATGGTTGATGCCAGGTTCTCCCGTGGTCTGTCCCAACCACTCCACTTCCTACCCACATCAGTCCCTCCCAAAAGGCAGATAGCATGAAAAAAAAGCTCCCCATAGGACTGCTACGAGTTAATACCTGTGGGGTCAAATCCTGTAGTCCTCACTGAGGCAGCAATCTTGCTGAAGTCTGTGTGATGCTTGTTTGATTAAGCAGAAAACAGACAAAAGATAATACTACTAAACTACCCTTGTTAATTATCTCCCACTCAAAAGGACATTCCAAGCTCTTTATGTGTAACAAAGGAAACCTGCAGCCTAAATTTGCATGGCCAAAATTTGCATGTACAAAATAAACAGTTGGTTAGTATTTGCATGTGTTGTTTTAAGAAATGAAGGGAAGGGCTATTTCACAGCTACCTGCCAGAGATTTTCAAGATCTGACGTCCCTACACCATAGCGAAGCACCGCACGTGGGTTAGCTCACGAGGTTAAAAGAAGGGCACTGAGAAGCTGCCCCACATATTTATTACCTGCTGGTCTTTGTGTCCCTAGATACTTAGATAAAGCAAGATGTACTTCAGTTTTCTGGAGGAGGAGAGGTTTTTTTGACGTGTGAGAACTTTACCATTACTGTTGATACTTCTGCTAGCCTGTACATAGCAGAGGGGATTGTTTCAGAAAGAGATTCTGGGCTCTATACAACATTTTTACACACAACCAAGCTGAATTTCAAGACCGCCAAAATCTTGATGCCACAGATTCAGGCCCAGACATTCCAAGATACCAGAATAATCCGATCTTGTTTCGATTTACAGAGCTGTGACCCACAGATTGCAACAACAGATCCAGCTCTACATCCAAACCTAGCTAAGTGTAATCGTAACTTGCAATGTTCAACAAGCATGTTGGATGGAGCCAAGTCAGAAATATTCTTCCTCCTCATGAATTCAAAGTTTTGGCCTTCATCTTCAAAACATTTGAAAATCCAAACTTCTTTGAAATAAACAAAAAATATCCATCAGTTTAAATTAAATTACTTTGTTTCAATGGTTTCAGGACATTTCATTGGAAATGTAAGGTATCTTTAATATAATTTTATTTGCTTAGAAATAAAAAAGAATGCTCTTCTATTGAAAAATCATGGTCTCTTTAAGCAAACAAAAACCTAATATGTTTGTGTATATATACATATGCGTACACAGATGAAAAGTTCGCCCAAAGCTTTTCTCCAAAGCTCCCGATGCAACCTTATATCAGCTTACAGTTCAAATTTATGTAGCAGAAACCAGACTCGTGGTACAGTCATGATAAAAAAATCCAAGATGCAGAACATCTCCGATATTCAGCCACGCTTCACTCTCAATACACACTGGACTTAAAGCCAAACCTGAATTGTTTCATCCAATTCAGAGCCTTATCACTTTCTAAACTCAGGTAAAAAAGCTTTGCTGTCATGCATATTTTTAGACAAATTATAGCAGAGTGTCTTGCAATTTCCATTACTTTGTGGTGTCTGCACTGCTGATAGACACCAGCCCACATTGGCATCACTGCCAAGGTGTCCTAATACTTGTCTGAAAAACACTATTAACTGCACATCACAGGCATTTGAAGTGCACAAGAAAACCATAAACTTAATTACACTGGAGGACTAGTGTGATCTCACATGAAATTTGAGCTACTGTTAGTAAAAATAAGAGATTACATTTACTTAATGCTTCTTACAGTAAACCAGTCAATTTTAAACTTTCAAAGTTGTATAATCAGACAAAACAATATTGGGGGGGAAAGGAACTGTCTGTGGAATTTACTAGGACAAGCATTTCACATGTCAAGCAGCAAAATTTGTTTATTCTGCTAAAAAGAATATTCCTTGAATTACTATTGTATATGAGATAGGATAGCTATTCACACTGCACAGCATAAAGACTTAGACTACAATAATTTGCAGAAAAGATTGGTTGCCATACAGTATTCTTCCTTGCCCCACCCCCAAAAACCCTAACCCCTTCTGGACCTCAACCAGCTTTTAAATTCTCAAATCTGTTCTTAACGCTGTGTAGTCATTGCGTATACTAATCATACCAGGAACACTGCCTCCCTCTTCTACATGCTACCCACTCCTAGAGGGGAAAAAAGAACTTCTGTTTTCTTCACTTTTCTTCTATTATACAAAATTTATCTGAGTCTACAGAGTTTACCGGGGGGAAGAGGGGAGGAACACAGAGACACTCACTTCCCTATGGATATACTTGTACTTGCCAGGTCTCCATTATGAGGGAGAGATGTTCTCCAGCAACAGCGAGAATAGTGGAATTGAAAAATTACCCAGTCTCTCTCTTGCCATCAGAGTGGCAGAAGAGCTATATTACACAATGGTATTAAACCTTTTTCAGGTTTAAAACCATCCTTTTGCTTGGAGAAAAGCAAACCCATTCCCCTTCTTTTGTCTTTCCATGACCACCAATCCTACCCCAGCATCTTCAGTTTTAGGGACTTTGGTAAGGGAATGAGTGTACAAAGCAAACTGCTTGCTAGGTAAATGCTTGCCAAGCATACTATCTCATAAAAATCCAGAAGTTAAAAACCTTTTCCAAGGGAGGAGTCTTAAATCTGCTCATGACACGAACCTATGTTGGGATCACACCAGCTGGATTCAGGACAGGCTGTTGAATCTTACTTCTGAACATTAAAATTTGCTATCTTAGTTTAGAAAAAAAAATTACTCTTTATATTTTTTATCATCAAAGATATCTCCCAAGAGTACTGGCTCCTAGAGGAGTTTCAAATCTTATGATCTGTGCTGTCATGAAATTTTATGCAGGAATGCTTGTTGTTCATGGTACATTATTTCAGGCCTCCATGACTGACTTTAACTTTGGGAGAAAAAAAAAAAAATACAAATCCTATCTTCCCCATTTTGGGGGAATTATCCATGCCTAAAGTAGCATAATAATTTGCAAAAACCAACTATTTCAGGTTAAACTGACTCACATCTGATTTTAACCACAGCTCCTCTTTCCAGCAAGCGAAGTGCAGGCTGGATTTTATCCATTTGGATAAAATCACCACACCTTGTAACATGCAAGGTAAAACTGTCTGCTGATGATTGCATTACTGCAGTAGTATCCTACCTAGAACTAAGTTCCCCCAAGTTCTGTCCTAGTCTGCATTATACTCATTTGAAAAGATGAGTTGAACCTTTAGAGTGGGCATAATGGGGGAAGAAATAATGTCCTTCCAGTCTTCTTGAAAGTCTGCATGCAAAAATGATGTTGTCACATGATCCTGCAAAACTGCCTGAAAAGTCAGTATGGTTTTCACTCAAAAACCCCAAAACCACAGTGACACCTTTCCCATATTGGTAACTTAAGTGGACAATAAAAGAGATTAAAACCAGAAGCAGCAGAATAACCTAGAGGCAGGTCCATTCTTTGTGAAAGGGCACTCTTCCAAAAGTAGCTTCAGAAGCACACCTACACAATTCATCCACCACTTTATTTAACGTTCCTTTTCATGTTTGCCCAGGTTCACGTCAAGAGTACAGCAACCCAAGGTGTTTCCACAGCAAACTTTCATGTCCACTGCAATTTTCCCTTTCAAATTCAATACAGTAAAATGAAATGAAGCAAAATGAAACAATCTTTACATACCAGTTGAGCTAGCATTCCCTAGCCCTCATTGTGCTGCATCTCTCATCAGCTCTCATTTACTCAGACAAGACAGAAAAGATTTGCAGATCCTATTACATTTTCCCACCCTATTTCCCATTCTGTGTGTAATTTTTTTCCTTCAAATAATACTGATTGTGTCAACTGGAGGGGAAAAAAAAAAAAAAAAGAGAGAGAAAGAGAAAAAAAAACAAGCACTCTTTGTGCTCTCGTTGTAGTAATAAAATATGAAAAGAAGAATTCACGAGGAAACAGCTGAATTCCCAGTGCTTAGAAAACGGACCTGGCTACAGACAATGTAGAAGATACATTCTACTCAGAGCAACATCTCCAACTAAACTGTCAAAAGCGTCAGGAAGAGTTGTGTTCACTTTTGTCAGTGAATAATGTAGAACACAGTGCACTTCCTACCAACTGAAAGTCAAGATCCTGGAAATGGTTATTTTGTGGGAAGACCAAAAAAAAAGAAAGAAAAAAAGAAGTAAAAAAAAAAAAAAGAAAAAAAGAAAAAGAGAAAGGCTTTTGTACACCAGGAAAGTGACTAAGTGATGAGAAAAAAAGGCAAGACCAAGGCTAGCACTGGTATTGACTTTATTTCTTCTTTAAAGGAAAGCAAACAAAATGTTTTAAAAGGTAGAAATAGCGAAGGGTTAAGAGGAATAAGTGAACTGGCACGGGAAAGCAGAAATACTAGCTTTCTTTGTAACCCACCTAAAGATGTCTGATTTTACAAGCAACTCAAGTCAAGCACATTTTTTGCTTTAAGCAGATGCATGCTCTCACCGTAATCTTGAGAATAAGAGCACCCTTTCTTTTTCCTCATATATTAAACGTTTTCCACTGTTTGCAGTAAGTGAGGTAATCGATCTTAAAGAAAACCTCTTAAAGGAAGGTTCTTTCATAAGAGGCTTTCTTCAACCTCAGATCAGGTCCATTAGATGTACTATGAGAAGACTGGTTCCCACAGAAAACAGCATGTGATCACATAATTAAAAACTGGAAAAGCACAGGGAAGTTGAATTAAGGCTGCTCCGTCAATTTTAATTCTAGTATTCATGGATTTGACTTCAGATAAGAAAAATATTCTTTCACATTTTTAAGTGTGTGTGATTCCCTGGATTTTCAAATAGCCAAGTGAAAATCAGAATCTGCTACACACCAACATATCAGTGTTTTGTGGTCACCAACAGTTTGGAAACCTTCAGGCCCACCAGACAGACTTCTGCCTCTTGAGTTAATTAAGCAGCTGCTATTGGCAGTAGGTCCTCCTTATTTTGATGGAACCGCTACAGTTAGGGTGATGAGATGCACAAGTGTCAAGAACAAGAGGAGAAAATACCTCCCTGCCACAAAAGTCATTTGGATCATTTTTTTCAAGGCATTATCCCAAACCACAGAAGAAGTTGCTCTAAGAACATTTTAGCATGGCCAAAATCAAATATTTTCCTCTAACATCAGATTTACAGGCAGCACACCCATAGCAGAAGTAGTTCTCCCCCAAAATTATGTTTGAAGCTAATAAAACTAACTGCAAATAGTTAAAACTCAATAAAACTCATAAGCAAACAAGAGAGGTTGTTGTAACAGTGACTGCAAAACAGTGAAACCTGCATCTAATAAATGTAGATAGTGTGCACAAGTGAGCAAAAAGGAAAACACTAGACAGGCTTTAAACAATTTGGAACACCAGAAACATGTAATTTTACCTTGGACAAACACGATAGCACAGGTTCAAGGAAAATTCCACCTAACAGGAGAAATGGTGACTGATTAAGCTGAACTCTTCCTACATGTAACATTATGTTCAGGAAGCATGCCTGTTCAGTTTGGTGGACAAAGAAGTAGTGCCTGCATCAGTTTCCAAAATCTACACATTCCCATTGCCCTAGGGATTGAGATGCTGACAACAGCAAGTGAAAAAGGGAAGATTTTGTTCAAAGACACAGGAGAGAACTGTGAAAGCGGAACAGAGGGGCAGGAGGGGTCTCTGCCACCATCTTTAACAGTTTCAGACACTTCTACCGAAAGAAAACATGCACTGAACAAACGGAGAGCCCAACAGACCTGCTTCTTAATTAGGTGCAAAAGCTAAACTAGCTTGATTCCTACCAGACAAATCCTATGTGGCTTCCCTTGTGCACCTACCTGCATTAATCTGGGCACAGAAGATCTTGCTTAACTAAAGCTCCTGCCACTGCAGCCCTTTTTCACAGGGAGCACAAAGCCTAATTCACGACTCTGGAAGGAGGGAAAAAACCCCACCTACCCTTCATCTAGTTGCGTTCATAAAAAGCACTGCCCTGACCATACTCCCAAAACTGCACCACTCCTGTAAATGTATACATTACAAACACACAGGTCTGGAATTTACAGTCAACAAACAGCAATACAACCAACCACCAGAGAACGTATAAACACTCGGAGGAGCAAAAATACTCAGTCTGGCTGTACCACACACAGTGTTTATTTATCTCCCTTGCAGAAGATCAATGGGAGAAGACATTCAAAACAACTTTTTAAACAAAGTGTCACTTTGTGTTAGTTTATGTCAGTGGGGCTTCTTCCAAGTACTTGTGTCACAGTAAGATATGGATGTGTTTAGATAGTTTTCTTCTTCTTTTACTCCAGTCATGGCAGCTGGGCACAAGCAAACGGAGAAGTGCTGCTGGTCTGATCCAGTTACTGATTTAACATTTAGAGTCTTTGCAGCTCAAAAGAAAATTGCTGTGTATTTGTAACCTGAATGCAGGTCAGTAACTTTAAAAGGTCAGGCTGAACGTTTAAAATCTTTTTGTTATTAATTCCCCCCACAGTTCCCACTTCTGTGAATGCCAATGAGCAGACTCGACTTCTACAGATCTGAGCCACAGTTAGCCCGCACCTCTGAAGACCTGGTCTTCAAGAAGATGCAAAAGGAGTTTTGAAGCAGTGACTTTCTGCCGTACAAGCAAATGAATTCCCTATTCACTTGAAACCCACTTTTTAAAGTACAGGAGGCACAGATTTCTTTATTGGGGCTTCTTCATTTGTTGCTAACCCATTAGCCTGATCTCAAGGCATCTGAGTTTTCTCCATCCACTTATAAGGAACACACAAAATATTTTGTTGCTATTTTGCACTAATTTACACAATATCACAAGATTTGTTGATGTTTCTTAATAACACAAATAACTCCCTATAGTACATTGCACTTTTATAACCTCTTTAAACCAGAGATATTAAAGCACCTTGCAAACAATACACTTGCCTTACAAACATATCTCCCCTCCCTCCACATTAGGTCCATATCATTATCCATATTTTACTATTAAGAAACACTAGAGCAGAGCAAGGTGTTTCTCCAATTTAGCAAGGTTACAAAGAAAGCAGCAGAAACAAGACCAAAATGTGAGTTTTCTGACTTTTAATTTTTTTTTTAACTGAATTTTTAGAGTTCAACTAGAGTCCAACTAGATCAACTAATTTTTAATTTTTTTTTAACTGAATTTTTAGAGTCCAACTAGAGTTCAATTCTAGAGTCCAACTAGATCATCATCCACTTTCTAGCGCCCCAATTCATCAGGTGGCCAGCCATCTGAGATAGTGAAATTCAACAAAGGTTATGATAATGGCTCAAATAGATTTACATTTCTAACATGAAAACACTATGGTGGTTTATGCTCTGGCCTTTCAAGGGTCCTCTGATTCTACAACAGCTCTTAAATACTCAGGGGGGTTATATTTCCACAGGATTAAAGTCCCATTTGAAAAGATGTGGATGATAGCAAAGAACATACCTAAAGCATCACAATAACTTTCAAAAACTAATTTATTTCTGATAAAATACATCCAGCCTCCAAAAGATAAATAACCTAGAACATGTGTGAGTGATGTTTCTCTGTCAGTACAGCAATCTAAGTGAAAATCCTGCAAGGCTGTGCGATGCCAAGGGATCACATGAAGAACTATGAACTTCTCCCCGTTTTGGTAGATCATACACACTCTCCTATTGTGTTTCATCAAACAGCTGATGAGGGAGGAGTAGAGAGCACCGAAAGAGCAAACTGGCACTGAAGCCACTGACAATAAATGAAAGCAAAATAGTAAATCTATGGAAGTAGTCTGTGGAATAGAGTACTTCAAGTCAAATTCAGGTCTGGGGCAAACAGATCGACTCCTTCTGAAGCAGCACCTAGAGGCATTGGTGACCGCATTCACCATCAGCTTATGGGAAGCTGCACATTGACTTCGTAGGATTCTGATCAGACAGGAAAGAATTCAAAGTCTCATGACACTGGTGTATCTCCCTCTTGCTTAGAGTTTTTGCATCACCCACTCCCCTCCTCCAGGTGTAAGGCACTAGGTTCGATGGCAGACCATTGGTATATCCAAGTTTCTAACGTCATAATGAATCTGTAAGAATAGGTGAGTATTTGTGACCACACATCTCATAGTAAATTTGTTTTGAGGGTCAGTGTCTTGTGGAGTAATCACAAAGCAAAGAAAAGTGCTACTATTAACTTTCAGGCTCTAGTTTAAGCCATAAATTACCCATGCTTTGCTTTACTGCCTACCTTAAACATACTTGAAAATTTGTCACAACTCCACATAAGTAAGCACCTTCAATGATTACTTTTTCAAGGAAAATTTCTCTTGCATCATTGGTGCAGCAACTCTCTGGTACTGTGAGCAGTCTTCTGTTTTAATGACTTCAAAAATCTCTTAGGATCCTTTACCTAAGACTTTTATGAGCAAGAAGCTCTCTGCTCTGGGAATGTCATCTCCATTACTAACTGAAAAAAGCAATGCTTATGTATCCCACACCAACACTGAAACATAATCAAATAAGGAATACTGGTTACATATTAGACACTGAGCATAGTAAGAGAGACACACTGAATCTTTCGTAATTGTGAGACCAACATAGCTTAGTGAAAACAAATATTGTTTCACAGGAACACAAAATTCTAGTTTATAAGTTAGTGCTAAAGAGGAAGAGGAAATGCAGCCTACATACATTCCACTGATAAGGCACCCTACGTTCTTACAGCTTATAAAGGCTTTACACAAAGAAATGCTCATGCAATACATTTGAACATACAAACATATGAGCACCAACCATTCATGTTACATTGTGTGTTTAAAATGTGACTCTACATTAGATTGAGTGAACTCCTTTAATTTGTGATTTTAGTTATGCATCCTGACTTATCAAGTGGGGGCAACTTCTACCTCACCCATTACAAGACTCCTCTGCAATATATTTGCCCAAATCAGCACACTCAAACTCCTAAAGAAATTATCCAACAGCATGAGCTGGGTTGGAAAAAGTCTGCCTTGCTGTGAAAGATGACATTACCCCACCAGAACTATCACCCTTACGGCTTCCTTTTCTTTTTTTTTCTTCTTATTTACTTTTTAATGGAAGCAAAAACCCCTGTCATCTCACCTACTCCTCTTTTAATAAGGAATGACTGCCGTGACTACCCCCATCTAGAACCACCATTCACTGCCAGCACCTCTGCTCTCCTCGTGTGCTTAGAGAACAACTGATTAGCACTTTGCATAATTAACCTGATTAGCACTGTGCATAATCAAACTGATTAGCACTTTGCATAATTAAAAAGAAATAATAATAATAACAATAATAAGCAGTAGGTAATAGCAAAAACTGCTTGTCCCAATGCCTGTTCGTTAGCTCTAGGATTAGTTTAGTGCGGCATATTTTATTTCTTAAAACTATTTTTTTGAAGATGCACAATCTCCTGAGAGAAGTTAAATAATTCTTATTTACTTTCAAGATCACTAGTGCAAATATTGGTTGTTCCACTATTGCAACTTAGGATTTCTTGTGCCTCCCTCTGCTGCAGTTGAAGACATTGAACAGGACGATGCCTGACCAGAGGGACCACTGGTGTGATTCCTACATCCACCCAAAGCACTGCTTTTGGATCCATTATCAAAGGATACAGAAGCTTCACATCCCTTAATGCATATATCCTCACAACATACTTCAAGGGTAGGAAAGCTGTATTATCATTATTGTCAAGATGGGCAAGGTAGTAAGATGCATATCCTCAGAAGAACTAAGGCACTGAATTCTCTCCTGCTCTGAAAAATTACTCCAGACCACAGAAAGCCTGGAGAGTGGAATTAATCATATTCCTGCCCCTAAACTTGCAACACTCTTCCCCGATTTGAGCGTCATTCTTGACTGTACGTTTTGCATCCTGCTCAAGAATGTTACAGACAGAAGGTATTTCCTTTGATTGCTAGCTTGTCCCACCTCCAGTGTAATCTCTCAAGTATGGTTTTGGGATTAACAACCACCTCCCAAAATCTGAAGAACCTGCATAACTAAGCCTAGGCCAATTGCAAACTGTGTGAAAACATTAATGTTAAATGTCTGCATCACCAGTGACTCAGTTCTCCTAGGACATTCAATGCCAGACAGCCTAGAAGAGCAGAGCCCAAGTGAGTGGGTAAACCACTAACACGTTTCTGTTTACTAATGTGGCCTCATCCCTCCTAGTCACCACTATACCCTGTGTTTCTCCTTACTTTATTAACCTCATCTCTCTCTAGAATCCTTATAGCTCAGATTTTCTTTGCATTCCCTACAAAGCAATCTTCACCTTACATCTTACATTATATCTTCAAGAGCACTTGAAATATTCACTGCCAGCCTTCCATCACCTCCTCATATTGACCCTGCCTACGTTTCCCACCAGGTAGTAGACACACATTATGCTCTGCTGACTGCTGAGCCAGTATGGTTGGGACACTGGGCAAGTGGGGAGTCAGTTTATTCAGTGATCAGTCTGCCTGCCCTGCAGCTGAGCAGATAGCAATTGCTGCCTCCAGACTGCACGCAGCACAATGTGCAGCACAAAGCATGGACCTATCCTAGAACAGTAACAAAAACCGTCCTAGAACAGTGACAATTCCCACCGTGCCAGAGATTCACTAATAAACACTGTCTCATAAAACAAGCCAATGAGAAACTACGGGGGGAGAGAGCAATAAAGAGAATCTTATCGTCATTAACTGGAAATGTATTACCCACCCACAGCAGCCTTTCCATCACCCCAAGTTAAAGAACCCATACAAACAGCAAAGGGTGCAGAGCTAGTCACTCATTTCACAAGTTGTTTAGTTTCAGAAGAAAAGTGTTGCTGTAGAGATTTTTCAAGTCCAAATGTTCCTGGGGAAGGTAGTTCCAGTAATTCTGGGAAGAAAGCCAATCCCTTGGCTTTATATGTAAATATTTAAACAACATTATTTTTACATATATATATTTTATACACATATACATATATGTCTTTAGACTTCCAGACTTGCAAAACTGCAACAGAAAAAATATGCCAGCTATCGGCTCACCTGCCTGAACCACGATAACTGACCATCAGAAACAAAACACAACACTGACTTCAAAATAATTGAGCCATGTCATCTATGTATATTAATCCACCCAAACAGAGGAGCTGAAAGAGTGGGACTACAGATTCTACAGTAGAGAGATTAAAGTCTTAAATTTTATCTCCTGAGAAGTGGCAAAAATATCAGGTTCATCAATTTTAAATCTTTCAAAGCCTAGATGGATGCCGAGCTCTCCATCCACAGGTGTGGGATCTCCAGCATTCGACGACACAAAGCTTGATATTTGTAGCATCTTCGCATTTCAACATCCGACAGTAAACCTGTGACTTCATCATGTTTAGAAACCACTGCTGTTCTAGGCTTGAATCAGTTCCATACCTCAAAAGGTATTACTTGGTAGAAAATGCAAATGAAAGAATGGAAATGTATCTTGCTCTGAGATTTAGCTAATAAATAAAATTGTTGAGGAGGGGGTCGATAAAATGGAGGAAGATGACTCAGTGAGCAGAAGGTATCCAGTCAGAGCACATGATGAACAAATCAATCCACAAAAATAAAATTTACCACATGGATTCCACATGTATATACTCAGTAAGCAAAATCCACACCCTAATATGAGGTATGTGTGCATTAATTTGTAACCGTATGATTTAAAGAAATCAAATATTTATGAATACAATATTTACATGTCTGTTTAAGTATGTATATACAGCACAGCCAGTGCGAGTTTTAAGAAAAGATCACAGAAGTGTACATACATATACTTTAAAAAAAATGTGCAGAAAAAAGACCAAGAGTAGGGCAAGTCTTTTAGAAAAATATTTTAATGGCTTTATTAAAAGCCCCCACCCAAAGTTTGAGGGGTTTTTGCAATCTTACATTTTTCTATTGCAAAATACACCTGCTTTCTTTTCTTTCTTTTTTTTCCCCCCTAAACTAAATATTTCTTCCATCTAATGACTCTCTTTATTAGACAGCATCTAATTTGCATACATTTACATACAATTTAACTGCTAGCTTGTGAGAACAAAGAAATGGCTCTGTATTGTACTGAAGGACAATACTCAGAAAAGGAAGGTATAAAAACCAGCTAGCTCGGTGGCTGTGTATTCTCTTTGTTTCAGAAATACCAGGATTTTTAAACACACCACTTAAAGGGTGAAAAAGATTATTTCATCAAACAATGAAAAAAGATACAGTGCAGCTCCCTTTTAACACATTCTCTCTCTGGCCTGGTTAATGGGATTTAAGGGTCCAAGATTTCTTTGCTTTCTTCTGTTTCCTTTATTAGAACTGATGGATTTAATTCTGTCACATATTTTACTTCATATTTTATTCCTATAACAATCCATGCTGAAGTTCAGCTCCAATGCTAATTCAATACTATCTTTCTTTCCT
This sequence comes from Scolopax mira, assembly GCA_004320125.1. NCBI lineage: Eukaryota > Metazoa > Chordata > Aves > Charadriiformes > Scolopacidae > Scolopax > Scolopax mira. The sequence goes on from BJBW01008961.1 coordinate 16,047, forward strand.
TGCAGTCAGCCTGGAATTCAACTGAATGATCTTTGATGGGCATGAAGTACTCTGCCCTCAATGCTCAATGCTAATGGATTTTAGAGTCTGCCAGAATTTTACCTTGTGGCAACAAGTCTAGAGATAATGAAAACTTACCATGTAGCTGATTGGGAATCAACAGGAAGGGAAGCAGGGCTGAGCTCCACTTGTGAGAACAGGGAGGGACTGTGGTCAGAGTAAACGCGGGATGTAAAGGATGTGCCAAGCCCTCCAGTTCCCTAAAAGAAGAGGAGAAAGATCTTTAAGATCTTACATCAAGCAAAAACCTTTAGAAATAGTTGTCGGGAACTCCAATGTAGGCTCTACCAAAGCATGACACATCAGCAAAAGGTTTTTCTCCAAAGGCTTTGCAGTAGGAGTACCAATTGCAGAGGACAGCTGAAAATCTAATCCATGTGGACTTGACATAAAAGTCTTGCAAGAAAAAAAAGCATGATTTCATGCTGCATATCTCCACGTCCCCTCAAATGCGCAAAACTCAGTGAAACAAAACAGTCTGTGCCATTTGTCTGCAGAGCCAAGCTGTGAGAGTCACTTCCAAACTCTCCCCTTCCCAGCATCATGCTCAATGACCTGTGCTCAGCGGGGCAGGCCAAAAAAAGCAAAGTAACAAAAATCAGTGGCATGAAGATGGTGGAAAGAAGACCCAGTCACTCTAGTGGCATGTTATAAGAATCATAGAATGGTTCAAGTTAGAAGGGACCTTAAAGACCATCGAGTTCCAACCCCCCTGCCGTGGGCAGGGACACCTCTCACTAGACCAGGCTGCTCAAAGCACCATCCAGCATGGCCTTGAACACTTCCAGGGATGGAGCATCCACAGCTTCTCTGGGCAACCTGGGCCAGTGTCTCACCATCCTCACAGTAAAGAATTTCTTCTTAATATCTCATCTAAATCTCCTCTCTTTCAATTTAAAGCCATTACCCCTCATCCAATCATTCCACTCCCCAGAGTCCCTCCTCAGCTCTCCTGCACGGCCCTCTTCAGGTACTGGAAGGTTGCTATAATGTCTCCCTGGAGCCTTCCCTTCTCCAGGCTGAAGAAGTCCAACTCCCTCAGGCTGTCTTCACAGGAGAGGTGTATAAAACAGGTATGGTATTTAGGATCCTGCAGTCACCTGCTCCATCTAGCTTGCCACAGCCAGGCATATGGTATCTGGTGCACTGGCTTCTACAATCAGTAGAAGGTCAAGGGTTAATTAAATGGGCATTCTCACACCAGTATGTGTGGTACAGTATGACTGGGACAGAAGATACAGGAGCCACATCACAAGCTGTATATGGAAGAAAATCGTGGTGACACTGCCCTGATATGCCTCACTGGCACTCAACACACATTATGGATTATTTTCAGACACAAATTTTAATTTGAAGCTGGCTGAAATGTTAATGAAGTTTTAGCTCTTGTTTAAATGGAAAAATTTGCTACTGCTTACAAAAAAGCTTTTTTTTTTTCCCCTGCCTGATTTGCTTCTAATGACATATAGCAACCAAACCTCATAAAAGAAACCATTCAAGCCTTCATATAATTTTCCCTTTTCAAGGATGGAAAGGTTGAGGTGTATGATCTCCAGAGTTTCCAATGAGTACCAAAATGCAGGTTTTAGCAAACACTGGAGAAACTAAATTCCAAAGCCAAAGTTCCCTTAACTATCATATCCTATGGCCACAGCTACAGCTTGCTGAAACAACTGGGTTGTTATTTCCAAAACCTTAAGAATCTGACTGCACTACGATGCAAGCTGATTTTAATTGGAGCTGCCACATTCCCACCCTTCCCCTCACCTCTTATCTCCCAGCCACATGTCCCCAAGCCCATCTTTGAGTCAAGACTGGATATATCTCTGGTTCAGGGAGCTTTCAGCTGAATGAAAATTTACTTTCCATTGTTTTCAGCCAAATGAACACCTAGCTGCAGCTCAACATCCAGGCATGAAACCTGGGGGTTAGAGCTAAGAAGGTAGCAGAACTGTGAGGAACAGCAACAGGACAGTCTCAATGTCGGTCAGTTTAACCTGCTGTGGGCCTACATCTTGAGATGAAAGAAAGGCTCCTATCACACAGCTGAAAGCCAAACCAATCATGGCTTTATAAGTAGAAAAGCCACCACCTCACACGCTAACCTAAAATAAACTGGCGGGCTATGCAGATCATACAGAACAGATGCAGTCTGCCTCTGATGAAAAATAGCTTGAGATAATGGTGTGCTGCTACAATCTGCACCAGGGGCAACTTCCAAGTGGCAGGCTGAATTAGCCTCAAGTGACATGCATTAAAGTATTACTTCCCTGAGGCAATAAGGCAAGGTCCCACATTCAAAAGGAAAGAATTGAGCTTTCTCGCCAAAGGCAAGTGATAAAGCGATAAAACAATTAAGAACCATTGTTACCAGGACATCCAGAAGATCCTGAAAAATCTTTCAAGGACTTCAGAAAATACATTTGGAAATAAAGAGCAGGAATAGCATCCAATCACCTGTCTTCATTCCAGTCTTACATATGATCTAATGATGGCTACAGTCATTCTATCAATCATAGGCAGCTGCACAGGTTGTTACACAAACCTATATATGTTCAAGTTACGTGACCCCCTATACAATAGCTCTGCTGGTTTCCCCAACATATAACTCCTGCTTTCAATACATGGCTTCCTGATAACAGTCAAACCTATCCATGCATATATTCTTGCTGTTGTGTATTTGAATACTTTTATCTATAAAGTATATATACTTCATATATATATATTCTGTTATGTAGTGTACATATATATACAGGTTTCCTGACAGAAAGCATGCATACATGTGTATCTACACACTAACATACATATATAAAATACTCTGACCAATACCTGTTACTAGTAATCTAATTAGGACAGTATCATTGGCTCATCATCTCAACAGTTTGATTAATGTTATTCTTTTCAGATTACAACAGGTGCCTACATGAGATTAGACAGTCTTTAGCACAATTAGGAGAATCTAAGAATTTTAAATTATGCCAATATTTGAATAATTTCTATTCAAGTGTTCTTGATTTGTTTAAAAGTGTACTACCACAACACTAGCCTCAAAACTTCGCTTTAACAATTCTTGGAAGTAAAAGTAAGTTAAGCAAATTGTTCATCAGATTTTTCCCTTTCTTTTATTTTGTTGTTATACACACCATTGAAGCTGAGATATGAAAAGTGTTAGACTGATTTAGGTTGGAAAAAACCTTTAAGATAATTGAATCCAACTATAAACCTGGCAGTGCCAAGTCCACCACTACACCATGTTCCTAAGCACCACACCTACATGTCTTCTAAATACCTCAAGAGATGGTGACTCCACCACCTCCCTGGGTAGCCTGTTCCACTGCTTAATAACGCTTTTAATGAAGAAAATTTTCACAATATCCATCCTAAACCTCCCCTGGAGCAACATGACACCATTTCCTCTTGTCCTATCACTCGTTAGTTAGGGAAAAAGAGACTGAGCCCCCACCTCACTACAATCTCCTTTCAGGTAGTTGTAGAGAATGATAAGGTCTCCCTTCAGCCTCCTTTTCTCCAGGATAAACCCCAGTTCCCTTCAGCTGCTCCTCATAAAAATTGTGCTCAAGACCCCTCACAAACTTTGTTGACCTTTTGATGTGCTTCAGAACCTTGTAGTGACAGGCCCAAAACTAAACACAGTGGTCAAGGTGGGTCCTCACCAGTGCCAAATACAGGGGGATGATCACTGTCTTAGTCCTGCTGGCTGCACTATTTCTGATACACTTCAGGATGCTATTGGCCTTCTTGGACACACTGCTGGTTGTCAATCAACACTCACAGATCCTTTTCCACCAGGATGCTTTCCAGCCACACTTCCCCAAGCATGTAGCACTGCATGGGGTTGTTGTGGCCAAAGTACAGGACCCAGCACTTGGCCTTGTTGAATCTCATACCATTGGCCTTGGCCCATCAACCCAGCCTGTCTGGATCCCTCTGTAGAGCCATCCTATGCTCAAGCAGATCAACACTCCCTCCCAATTTGGTGTCATCTGCAAGCTTACTGAGGGTGCACTCAATCCTCTCATCCAGATCACTGATAAAGATATTGTAAAACGTAAAAGTTAGTGTAAGCAGAAGAAAAATTCAGTGGAAAGTAGCTCTTCTTGCAGCTAATTAAATTTTGTCAGTTATGAAGTAACACTTTTTGTGCTAGCTGTCTCATTAAATTCTGTATTTTGGATAATTGTGGGATTATCCAAAGGAAGAAAGGTGTGATGCTGCATCAGCTCAAATCATGGTAAAGTAGTTCAAGTTGAATCCTCCAGTTGCACATGCAGACCAGCTTCAAGTGCTTTTGAAAATCCTCTCCCTTCTCAACTTGCCCAGAAAGGCAGCAGAACCAAATAAAATTCCACCACTTTGCGTCTGGGAAGCAACATCTCCAAGTTGCAGATTGTGCAGTGCTGTCAAGTTAAAGATGCTGAGAATTTCCTTTTAAATACAAACAACATTACTGAAGCTGGTAAATTCTTTCAAACTTTCACTTCGATTTGATAAATTATATTAAACACAATTTGTCTCAGCAGCATTTTAAAGAGTGACAGCTAGAGCATGAGTAGGTCATTTTTACACACAAAAGTAAGATCTATCCAGTTGTATACACAGCCTAGATTATGTATGCAGGCCCACATTCCCTGAGATAACAAAATTACCTGGCTTGCACTCCAAGCCAGTCAGAAACTGTGTAGTTGCAAATAGCAAAGTCAAGCCTGAGCCAATCAGTCCTGCTAAGCAGCTGCTATCTCAGTTGCTTATTAGTTCACCAGTACACTAGCCACAACCAAGGGCTTCAGATGGGCTTACGGTATGCACAGAACAAAATTGTCTCTGCTTTCAAAATACCGCAGAAATGTAACCATGAATGAATACTATCAAAGGGTGGAGGTAGGAAAGAAATTTATTTTAAGTTTTCTCAAAAGATTATTTTTTTAATACTGAAAAGAAAATCCTTACTCTTGAATACTGTATAATAACAGAATCATGCTGTTTGTTGGCAGAATGCTGTGTTTCATTTTCAGCTGAAAAAAAATCGTATAATAATTTTTCCTGATTTAAATGGGTTTTAGGTCAACCTTAGCTACATACAAATGAATGTTTTGTTCAAATTACAGGGTAATTTTAATTAGGACACCCTGTTAGACATCCTGTTGTTTTATTTAATGGACTTTCTCAATTATGAGAAGAAACATCTCCCCACCCACCCACGACTTAAACGTTAAAGTAAAAACTACGCTGAATAAATACACAAAGATAAAAATTATTTATTCTGCATTATAGCTTTCTATTTCTCTTAATCTTTATTTGGCAACTTCTGTATCAAAAGGGCAGAGTTCAGAATTCCACACCCATTGAACACCTGTTTAAAAACCACTTGAAGCACTGGAACGAGCCAAATATGTCCCAATTAAGCAGAAACGTTGGCATTGCTGTCCTGAGTAAGAAACACCCATTGCCATTTGCTCTCATTAGGTTAAACAGGTTTCTTGGGACATAGCTGAATTCCTGATTATGTGCATTGCAAATGGATGGAGAACACCAGAACAATAAAGTTTAATTGAGCGTAGCCTTCTGTCCAGTTGTTGAGCATGGAATTTTGGGAAAAGAGAAAACTGAAGCTTCGGGACGTGGCCAGGAATTACGTACACTACATAAGTTCCACTCTTTTCAAAAAGTTGCCTAGCTGACCTAACAGAAAGAACTGGGCTGACATTTCCTCTTGAAAATGCTCCGATATCTTGTATATTCACTTTAGTGTTATATTGGTCACTGAATTCTCGATTTTGTACGTTTATGAATTTGGCGATAGAATGAAAAATCCAGAAAACAAAAGTTTTGCTCATAAATCAGACACAGTACTGCAAGTTTTCCAAAAATTTTTTTCAAGGATGTGGAAGTGCTTGCCAGTAAGCGACAAGTCAAGTGGTCTTTTCCCAAATACCCAACAATACATTTCAGGGTGGTGCTACTAGACAGAACCAGAGCAGAGTGGTAGTGATTAAGAAGTATGTCTGAAATGGTTCTAATATCCATGCTCAATCCTCTGTAATCCCACTTCATTATCAATTTATTAACTTCCTTTGTTGTCCTTTCCGTCATCCTCCTGTGCTAGTCACTAATATATTTTAGTTTGGAAAGTGCTCTACTCCATATGTGCAAAAAGCCAGCATACTTCACATAAAATTGGTCAGTTAACTGTGTCCAAGTAAAAGATGTACAGAGTCTCTAAACTGATACCTTAATTTTAAATTGATAAAAAGGATGGTTCAGCATAAGAAACACTACTTAAATCACAACTCACATAGCCAGGATGTTAACATCTATATATTTTTCTCTTCAGTTATGCCACATAGATTTCTTAAGCACATAAATTCTGTTGGTTTTCTACTACCTCTTCTACTAAGTGTAGAATTCACAATTATTTAGTGCCTATATTCCTAAAGTAAACTTCAGTACAAGAAAAAAAGCATTTCAGGAATAAGATGTCAGCTAGCAGTTGCTGCTGACTTAAAACTATATTTATTTTCAAGACAACCATAAGAGTGGCAGATGCTTCCTTGTTCTGGCTGGCCACAAATGGCACCAAGAAATCCTAAGATAGACACTTGCATACTTACTCTTTGCCTGTCATCCCCCCCCCAATAACAAGTATTTTTGCATACAAACAACACTTTCTGATTTTGCTATTGCTCTTTATTTAGATATCCACGGGTATCTCACTGTGGTCTCAAGAACAGTTTCCCTTCCATATTCCTACTTATCTCAACAAGAACGTGGGCACCCAAAACATCTGTAAAAGATAAATATTCCATATTTTTTCCTCCATTATTTAGTTCATAACAAATATTGCTGCTTACAGCAAAAACACTTTGGAGCGATATCCCTAAAATTTGAGTGCTGTGGTCCTTAGCCATTTTCTTAATTTAAGCCTTAGGAACTTCCCCTCTTAGAATTGGTGGCTGACATTTTATTCAGTAGATGATACCTGTAGCTGCAGCACTTCCAGACTACAAAGAGCTGCAAATGCTATCGTTACAAATGGATGTTTTTATTGGTAGATGCTTTGAGTAACTAACCAGAAAGGAGTAGGAAAGCAGGAGCATGGGTGCAAAGAAAATAAATCAAGACCACAAACAAACAAAACACTAGAAATCACAACAGGACAAGAAAAAAAAAAAAATCAAGTGGTGACATCATCTTAATGGATCAGTAAAAAAAATTCTGGCTTGATTGGAATTCCAGTTTTCATCTTCCTCTGTATTTCCATTAGAGAACCATAAAAATGTTTAGTCACATCACTTTCACAGGCACCCTGATAAACTGCCTTGTATTACTTGTATCTCAGCACACTTAATGCAACTTAAAGGTAAAAACAGTAGCCTTCTGTACCGTAAAAACAAATAAGTAAATGGAAGCATCTGCTCTGCACTGCACTCCTTGAAAAAGAAGAAACAATTCATTCCTTACGTTTCAACAGGCAATTCACTTCCACTGAATCCGAAGTGTATTGTGGACCCTAATGAAGTTGCCTTCAACAACACCCATCAAATGCCTGAGTTCAACAAAATCAGAGAGCTGCAGACTGGCACGTTGGCTGGAGAAGCGACAGAACTCCACAGGAGAGACTTTGCTTACATCACAAATAACTATAGGCAAATCACATAATCTTTTTATATGCAATATAAATAAGAGATATAGGCTAAAAGGAGAGAAAGAAACAGCTTCAGAATTGCCTGGAATACTTTGTGAAATTGACTTTGAATTGCCTACAACAGCAGTTTTTAAAGCTTTTGGAGGAGTACATCCCTGTACCTCAGCCAAGGACAAGGCCCTCTCAGCCCTAGGGATATGTGGCAACTCCCAATAAATGCAGGAAAAGATAAAATAAAATTAAAAAGAGAAAGAGAGGACCTGAAATAGGCTAATACAGGAATTTCTGCAATACAGAAGCCTACCTAAATATTTAAAGCAAAAAAACCCCAAACCAAACCCAAAGAAATTAGACCATAATTACTCTTGTGTCAGGAAATACACTCTTCCTCCTATCAGGATCCCACAGTGGAGTAACATCTTTCAAGACAAAGTTGAAAGCCACGGTCCATGCAACAGAAACTAAAGTAGCAAAAGAGCAAGAAGTGAGGTATGATGCAAACACTAAGGATGAAAGCAGTTGGAATTAAGAATCTAGATACAGCCTTTGCCTCTGGGCATGGAAGGACAAAAAAGCACATAAACTTTACGCACAAAGTAAGGGGAAATCAGTGGAGTGATATATTATTTTAAAAAAGTTTCAATATGCCATCTTGTAATATCACATTAAAAAAAAAAAACCACACCAGTGTGTGTTGTTACTGTATTTGGCCAAGTGCACCACTGTACTTCATTTGGACAAACTTCAGTTATGATAAATCATACAATACAGGGAGGCAACCAAATGACTGTAAGTCCCTTTTGAAAATTTATCTTATTAAAATTTAGGCTGTAGTAGTAATATGGTAACCAAATTCTATGCACATGACACCAGAGGAAAGGATCAGAAGTATTGAACGGAGCATCCTAGGATTGTATTATTATTTGTTAGACATGAACAACAGTAACTTTGCTGTGCCAGCAGTTAGAGCAGTAGACGAATTTAGTGCACAATGAGAGGCAGCAAACCATGGGCTGCCCAGTTTTCAAAGGAGGGCACAGACGCTCCACACACCTGAGCACGATTAAGTCTTACTGTTTATGAAGAAGAGAGTCAGTATTGGCAGTTGCTTGAAGGGGAGGGAGGCTGTTGGAGGAGAAGCATAAACCCATTTCTGCTCACTACCAACAACGTTACTGCAGGCAGGCACTAGTAATGAGGTAGCTGAGCTAGAAGGGAAAAGGGATATAGGATCTGGAGTGCTTTATCAGCTCCAAGACCAATGCTGGTTTTGGCACTATTTTCACTCTACTGAGTTACAAACAAAACAAAAAAACCCCAACCAAGCAGGTGCTAGCAATCTGAGAGACCACATGCCAGCTACAGCTGCTTCAAACTGATTCAATTACATCTGCCTGAATAGTCCCAGGACATTGAATCCACAGAAGGGAACCACAGATCGAAGGGAGACCCAGTACTTCAGGATTTTAACACTCCATTAAATTAAGGTGGAAGTCCCCCAACTGAAATTGGGAGAAGGATATACAGGCAGAGTCTGAAGCACGTGGTCACATTCAGCCTAGGAGAAGATGGAAGCTGGGAGACAGCCTATGCACGACACCAGGATACACAGTAAAAGCTCTTTGGAAATAACACCTCAAAAATTTCCTGAAGCAGCCTGACAGCACTGCCTTGTTTCCCAAAACACTGGGTGCAGTACATTTGCTTGAACATGCTCTTGGGATTGGGACTTCACTCCAAACCTTGTTTGTACAAAAAGGGGCCAAGCAGCTGGGAAATTCTGGAGTGTAGTGTGTCCTCATTAGCTCCCATCTGCCATCAGAACTCAGCTCATGGCAAGTTTGGCTAAGTCCTGGTGTTCTCAGGTCCAAATCTGGGTCAGTTTTAATTACACTATACAGAATTCAGTATGCAGTTTTTAAATCCTTATTATACAGCGCAGAAGAACGGGCAGCTCTCCAACTAATCAATTTTTTAAAAGTACATATATAAAAATTTTAAACCAGGCTAGACAGACAGTGGGTGGAAGAGGGAAAAAAAGTATAAGCGAGTACAGGGGTTAGTTAAGAGAACTGTTAGCAAAAGTGGGTCACCAGCAAGTTCTGCTTTAAAACTTCAAAGGAAGGGGAAAAAGGAGAAAAAAAAATCCTCTTCATTTTTTGAGACAGTGAAACTGATGTGCAAGATGTATACAATTCATACTGCTTTTAGCATCAGCATGCATTACACACAACATTACTGCAGCCAGATTGCTAAGATTGTTTTGTGGCTACAGGAACATAGCAGGCAGTAGCTGACATAATCCCATATCTTAACAGTCTTACTGCCTAGCTTGGGAAAGTTCTTTCACCTACAGAGAAAAATGAAGCTTGTAGCCTGTATCCCACAGGTACAGAAAAGGTGTGATGGTTAGAAGTATAGTTCAACAGGATTCTTGAAGGTGATAGTGAACTGCGGAATGTTAGTCTAAATCCTTACCCAATTAATGTTTTGTGGACTACCGTAACTGCTACTTATTTCCTCTTTTTCTATGCCATCAAATAGCCATCAGCCAGGTCAGGACTTGAAAAGAGTTTGGCTTGCCAGGTTGCTGGCAAATAAAACAACAGGAGGTCCAGAGAACTGCATGTTTTTCACTGAACAGACACTTGGGATAATACAGCATGCCAAATCTTATCTATGTAAATTGGGCTAAAATCTACTCTCAAAGTCAACAACCAGAATCTGCCCTGTTTAGAATCTTTGTCAGATGCAAGAGAGCAAGCAGAAGTCTTCAGTGACAGCTACCAACATAAAGGTATCTCAGAAATGGAGAAGGATGATCAAGGAGCAGAGTAAATAGTGATGAAATGATAGATGCTTGTTAGAAGAGCATAATATTATGCTCTCTTACACAAAAACTACACGCTCAAAGATTTCCAAGTTTGCTTTAACCACTTCCCTGAAAAGTTCCTGTTAAAAAAGAGGCTTCCCTTCATGCACCTTGTCAGTATTATTATAGCTTTCATCTTGGAGCTACAGCATAACAGAAACATGACAGAATCCTGAACTCTCCCTTGTAAGTACTTCTTCACTTGGTAGCTAATCCATACCTCTCCACCTGCTTGGTGAATCTAGTACAACCCAAGACAGTAAGAAGCACACTATCAGCTATTTCAGGACCAACAGAAGCTACAAGGCTGGAATAAACAGATAATACTTCTCCTTTGAAAGGCATTATTTAATGTAATTCCCCTTCCCTCACACACCACCTCCCATACATCAAATATACATTACACATCAATCCAAGCAGAAAACAAAGAAATAAAACTTACCACAAGAACATTATGATCCTAGGTATCACCACCTTCCACATTATGGTACTAGTTCTCAAATGTTAGAGGGCTTTTTGCCCATACCACCTGACTGGTCCCAACCTCTAACTATCCCCACCTGTGCCCACTTGTATTAATTAGGACAACTAGCCTCACCATCTCTGGGATAATTGTCAATGTAGCTGAGCTGACACCAAAAAGAATTTGGATTAAAAAGAGCAAGCTGAAGTCATGATCAGACTGGGCAAGGTAATCTCTGATTACTGAAGAAAAAAATTATCCCCTTAAAATCTGTTTTTTAAGGGTCTGGTTTCTTAGTAGAACTTCTCACTATGCTGTTTTTGTGTAGATCAGTAACAGAACAACAACAACATGCAGAAGAATAACACAGCAAACGCTAGCAAATTTAGCATTATGTTTGTATGAAGTCTTGTAACAGAAATTTCAGTGCCCTGATGTGTCTTTGGACTATGCTCTCTTTTAAAGCACTGCTAGTGCAGTTAGTCATGTTTGATGGACTTTCAAAAACATGAACCACCAGTCATACGGCAGACTAGACAACTTATAACTATACACAATGAAGAGTGGAGTAATAATGCTACCTAGTGCTGCGTGTGCTCTGGAACACTGTCAAAGAAGTTCAGTGGTGAAACAGAGCAGCTATTTGGGAAGCCTGGAAAAGAAAGACTGTGCACTTCAGAAGGAAAGTTCAGCTTCTAGTTGATTTTTTTAATTTGTAGCTTTGCTAAATAATTTTACATACTTCTGTCTTTGGCCCCTCTGTTTTTCCTCTTGCTCCACAAGAGCTGTATTATAATAAATCACTCTAAAAGGTGGGCTTCTAATAGGCTCTGAGTAATTTTAGGGACCACAAGCATGACAAGGTATCAATCACTGCCTGCTACAATGGTGGAAGTAGAGAGAAGAAGGAATACTAGCCTCTGAAGTGTCTTTACATTCCACTGTCTAGACATGTGGAAGCTGCAAGGTGGAAAACAAGCTCCCCCACCCCCCCCAAAAAAAAAAAAAAAAAGGAGACTCCAGGGTGAAAGGACAGGCTCACATCTCTAGACACAGACTTCTTTTTCTTTCCTCTCCTCCCCCTAAAATGGTGTTTGCCTGTGACTCAAAGACACTAAAACTCTTCAGATTCTTCAGCAGATAATACAACCATTTTAGAGTTGTCAAGCTGTCACACTAACTTGTTCAAGGTGTATCTGGTAGCCCTGAATTCTGACCAGGGAGCCTATGGGAAAAGAGACTGATGGCTGATATTTCTAAATAATCCATGCTATTCTTGCACAACAAGGCCATCTTCCTTCCACAGTTCTGTTTGTAGGAAAGTGGTGAAAGATCTGGCATGGCATGTGAATGCAGAGATACTCTATAGTAACAAAGCAAGTATGCCATCCTAAGATAGGGGACATTTATTTTGCAGGCTGTCAGCACCTGGGGATATTAAAAATGTGAGAGTAATTTACAGAATGAATTAAACCACAGGGGTCCCAAGTTAGAAATTAAAAAGAGACTCTTGTCAAACATATCTCCTCTAAAATTTGATGCTACTATATTCAGCTGACTTACTGTATCTACATGTAGCAACTCACATAATCCTCTTAGTGGGGTCTGTACTTTACACTACATGAGCTGGAATACCCGAGACAAGAGTATGATATATAAAACAGAATGAGTATCTCAACTTTATTGACCTTGGTTGCAAGAGTTTAAGTCGTAGCTTTATGTTTGAATGCCAGTTTTCTATTGCGCTGTATTTGTGAGTGGGTGTTTCTGGTGCTATGCAGTCTACATAAAATGAACCAGTACATAAAAATGCAACACCTATTATCATGTGTTTCGTAAACATCCAGCCCATGGCTTGTGTGTGCTGTGCAGCACAGTTGTTATTACCAGCTAACAATATATTCTAAACTAACTCAAAAAGTCCTACAGATATAATTTTTAATTTTAACAAAAGTGTAGCAGGATTAAGAGGAATTTCTCAAATTTCTGTGTTCCCTGTACCTGCAGAGGAGGAGGAAAACAGCAATTCTTTCACTGCAATGAGAAGGTATCAAGAACAGCACTCAAACAAGGCCAACTGAAGGGATCAGAAGTACTTTCCTAAAGAATAATACCCTATGTATATCGTTCTCAAATAAAAACTTGGAGTCCTGACTAAAGTGATGTCAGCTTTCAAGTTGTGCGGTCCAGTTTCCAGCCTCCATGACAAAATGAGAGCAAAAACCACACAGACCTACATACATATCTCAGTTTATTCCCTTCTATTATTTGAAGTTCAAAGTAATGTCAGATAATGAATTCAGAAGACCCAACATGGTCAGATAGAGTATAACCCAAGTTCAAGACAGAAAAGGAAGTGACAACAGATAAACACAGGACAACAATGAAAAAAAAGTTCATAATATATTGGTTTTATACATCAATATGAGATACAAACACCAATTATCCTCATTTTCTAGATGAGGAAACAAAAAGCCCCGGTCTAGACCACAAAACGAATGAAGGGACTCTGCCAAATATACAAGATTATGTCATAGTCTGGTTTCTATTCAATATATCATATTTATGCTCAGTACCTGACAATTAGTGCTTTCTTTTATTCGACTAAAGAAGTCAACAACAATAGACAAGCACCAGAGCATGTATCTGGAGCATTGTTCAACTGAAAATTTACCATGTCCATGCCACAAACCATTGCAGACTATACAAACAGCTGCACGTACTCAAGAGCACGTCCTTGACACTTGCCAGGGCAGTTACTGAATCAGTAGGCAGGGCAAATGAGGAGTCCTGTTGCCCTCCATTAAATCTTCTCAGATGCTGGCAAATGACTGGCTAGAGATTTCCTACTGGTTATGTTCATATCTTTATGTGAAACAGCCCTCAATGGACTTTCCTTTCATGAGTTTATCTAATTTGCTTAGTAGGCAGATTTCCTTCTGCTTTTTCTTCATCTTGGGTTAATGACTTCTACTGTCAATATTTGCATTGCGTGTCTAAAGAAGAAAAGAGATCTCTGGTACAAATATAAGGAAGAGACTGGTCTATAGATCACTCCTCCTGGGCTAAACTAGTATAGAGCGTAAACTGATCTTAAAAGACAATAGTAGGTCTGTTCCTGTGTCACGATGAAGATTTCAACAGATCATAACAATGCTGTAGCTTTGCAGTTTGTTTAAACAGATTTATTACATACTAACTCCTTTTTAGAAGGATCAAGACATACCTAAGCTGAGGCACAAACTGAGTAGATACGAAGGTGAAATGGTCTGAATTTGCAGTGAGAGTTGCAGTGTGACTGCAACTGCTGCTTGCATGCTGCCTAAATAGGCCAAGATCAAGGTTGCAATGATTGATTTGATTCTGATCCCTCAAAGTAAACAGCAAGACCTAGAAATCAAAGCTCATAATAAAATTTAAAATTATCCCATGAAGTCATCTTACATTTCCACAATGCAGCGCCCGTATCTCGTGTGTATGCACACACACACACAGAGTCACACTCACATCCAGGTTATCCCTTGCATTTCTGTGTTGCACCATTGCAAATATACTCTGAAAGAACATAATTGCTAGAGGAAAATAGCACCCATTAGTGCAGAGAACCTTTGCTTGTGTTTCCCTTTTCTAATCAGAAAACACTGATTCACACCTGCTTGCCTCGCCTCCCTGCCCCTTTACCGATGAGGAACTCACCTTACATCTGCTATAATGCTTTCCTTAGCCAAGTCTGCGACCCCAAGCAACCCAGCCTCGACTGTAGGCAGCGAAGGCAGAGAGCTCAGCTCAGAGTTTGCCACGCTCAGTGCAAGTCACATAACACAAGCAACCTGCTAACGAGCTCCTGTGTGCTCTCTCTCTCGAAGTCACAGCTGCCAGCAACAATTGAGCAAGTGCAGCCTAGCTTTTCAGGATTCCTGCCTGTTGCCCAGGAACCACACAAAGCACTGGAGATTTTAAACAGGTGCAAAGGCTGCTTTTCTCCTATGCCTTGTCCTCCAGCACATCAGACTGCCCGGCCTCTGCAATGGAAATGCTAGAAAAACAGCAAATGAAGTTTTAAAATACAATCAGAGTTCCTACCGATAAAGCGACACTTGTTATTTAACATGAGTAAACCAGCTTGTATGTAGCACTAGAAGCAGACACAGGAAAGCTTGGTCAGGCTTGCCTTCGTGAAGATCCACTTTTTTTTTTTTCAGAAATATGCAACTGTATTATAATTCTGGGTTACACATTTTTCTAAATTTGTCAGTATTTCTCACCTGCAAAATATTTTGTTAATGTAAGAGGTACTGTTTCAGAACAAGCAATGATTCAGAACACGTAATAAGCACCAAAAATAAATGAAAAGGGGGCATTCTAAAGCTTATTTTTAAAATAATTCTGTAGCTGCATAGGAATTTTTAATGCTCAAAATTATCTGTCAAATAAGTGTCTTTACAACCTCAATATAAATCAGACAATTATCAAATTTTCTGTATGTCCAAAAACTATATAAGTACCATCTGTTTACAGTCCATTGCTTAACATTCTTGTATGTACACAGCCCAGTGCATAGGTGGTACCATAGGTAGACAGAAAGAGTATTTCCTGAACTGAAAACCTGTGAGACAATTTTTAACGGGCTTGTTAGAAAAGACTGTTCTAAGTCCAGAATGTTTTGTTTTGTCAATATTGCCTACGCTGTGTTGAGGTCACCAGTAAAAGTTTATTAGCTACATTCCCACATTGGTAATCAGGCAAATTCCTGTTAATTTCAGGCAGAATCTTGCCTGAATTGGAAAAGAGCAGGAACTGGCTAAGGCCATTAACCAGATGGCAATTAAGATCTGGCACTCTGATGTTACGATCAACTACTAGTCTGGTGTCTACCTGCTACTTACAGGCCTACTCTCAACAGCAGGCACAGGTCAAGCCTTGAGCGAGGGTCTTTCACTGTTAGTTCAGAAATGTTATAATGCTGACATGCATGCTAAGGGCTTCTGTCTAAAAGGAAACTGCTCAGATAGGTTTTACCTTCCCTTTTGGATTCAGCTTTCCATTTGGATGGGAGGCTGGAAAGGCTAAAGGGTTCTCTTGTAACGACGCCAACAAAAACAAAGGTAAACTTAGAATTTTCATTAACTGTAAATTACAAGAGCAAACAGAAATAAGGATTGATGTGAGCAACAGGGAATGCTAAAGCTTCACCAAATGTAATGTGTAATGCCTCAACCCAAACATATTTTGGGATGACTGCCAAGAAGATGGGTATAAATGTGGGAGGCTTAGTAGAGTACAGTTTGAGCTAAAATGTGTAAAGTTTTCACTTGTGCTAAGGAAACATTCGTAGCTAGGTAAAAACAAGGCCTTATGAAAAACCCAATTTTGCATCTAATCTAAATTTCCCTGGGCAAAGCAACTGCTGTCTTTCTAAACTGATCCTTGAGATAGCTAGTGGTAGCATGTCATTATTGTGGATAGTATTGCCATAGATGAGACACTAGTTGAATAATGTCAAGTCTAGGCGTATCCTAGACTTTTAAATCCAGCATTAAGTCATTTGATGTTTTCATCTAAGCCTGAATTAGAATTAGTCATTATTATGTTTTTGTCATTTGTTGGTCCAATGACACCTGTGCAACTGTGAGACAGAAATGTCAGCTCTTTCTAACAAGCTTTCATGTGCTATCTTACCTTACACTATTATCCATTAGATCTTTTCACCCAAAATCTCCTAGTGGTGAAGGATGCATCATCCCAAACCATCATAGCTTCTCCAGCAAAGAATAATTACAGCATCCTGCATCAGGGATGTAGTGGAAAGGGCATTAAATAACCCACATAGTCTCTCTTCACTGCTAAAAATCCCCCAGCAGAAAAAGGCAAACATGATTGAGTTTTATCGACTGTCAGAGCTGTGTCTCAACAGTAAAGAGTATGAGGTGCTTGACTAGAACTAGTTCATGATCTAGGACTTAAGTTTACTTTTCATCTGACAACAATTCTAGTAAAGACAAGAGGCTGGAGAATAAATGGATATACATTTTATAGAAATGTTCACACAGGCTCATTTCTCAGTTGTTTTTTAAGCTACTTTCTTCATTTGATAGACCAATTCTTTCAGCAGAAAATGTCAGCAGCAGTAAGGCTTCTTACCTATTTTTTCTGCATAGACTCCAGAAAGCATACGCAGTAACGAAGCTCCAAGAAGCCATTTTTCTGGCTCCCACTTCAGCTTTATTAGTGTGATTGGCTCCAAGATCTTGAGGCAGTAATACAAGTTACTTCATATTTCTCTATGTTAAGTACAGGGTACATTCTTCTCTCTCTGTGCCTGAAATGATACAGCTGACAGATACGGACAAGCTTTTCATTCCCCTTAATGCACCTCCAGTTATACAGATGTGGAAGTATGAAGTGCCTATTGACAACACAGTACAATACACAATGCATCCCATTGCTTGACAGATAAATATGACCCCTTGGTAAAGAGACGGTGACAACAGAAACTTATCCCATCTAAAAGAGAATTAAAATCTCCAAAGACGCTGCCTATTCATTCCATTGCTCAACACGTGGATCTATTCAGCCAGGAGGACCAACAGTGACAAGTAACCCTGGCAAAATATACACATAATGCTACCTGTCACCCGAAGTAATAATAAGACCTCCATTGTTTGAAGAGATTGTGTCTTTGCTTTCGCTGGAGAATGTCCCCCTTAAGGCTAACACTGGCAAGAGAATGGAGGGAATATTCGGGAAGAGAAAAGCAGCTCAGATTTGTCTCCACTGTTGCCAGTGACTAAGTGGCAGGCAAAGCTATTTCTTAGGTTGTCCAAGAACAGAAAGTACACAGCATGTGATGGAATTTAATGACAACTGTGATTCAAAAGACTCACTTTAAGTAAGGATCCTAGATATTGTAGAACAGGCCAGGACTCACTATTTTGGCAACGATCTTAGGGTGAATTTACCCCCTCTGTATATTGAAACTTCCCTTCAAATTACATCAAGTGTGTGTGCCTCAGCAAAGCTTAGAGGAGTCTGAAAGAAGAATGTACCCTTTTCTGCATTGACTCCTGTAAAATAAGAAACTGGATTAACCATAGTGTTCTCTGGTGCCAGCCAGACCACAAATTGTACCATCAACACTCTGCTGTAAGGTAAAAGCTACTATAATTTTAAAAGAATATCAATTATACATCCTGCCCCAGAAGTGCTATAACCTGACTTCAGATTTCTAAAAAATATATCTTCTTGCACTCCTAAATAATACCAGAATAAGAAACATCAGATTAGTTTATAGGAGATATTTACAAAACCCTGGGATATTCTAAGTAGATAAAAGCAAATATTATTATTCTGAATAGCACTACAAGCTGACCTCCATCCACAGCACCATCCAGACTGTCATTTTTGTAGTTAGGATGCATTTTGCAGCAAGACTTAACTGTTCTTTCAAGTGCACTGTACTGCTAGTTGTTGTCACAATTATTTATAACTAGGGACATCCATCTCCTACTAACCTTCTGTTCAGGTCCAATATACAGGAAGCAGTATTTGGAGAGCTGAAGTACATTTATAAGAATTTCAACTCTGTATTTCTTAGCCATATTCTGCCCTCTGGTTTTAACTGCAATCCCAGGCAAGTCAAAGATGGTATATTCAGTCTTCCCCTCTATTGCATGGTATGTATGTATAAAAACTTAATTTTGATAAAAGGTGAGGATAAAAAATGAAGATGTTCAACTAAAGAAGTGCTTTTTCAAGAGACTTTTAAACAAGAGAACACTTGTGGGTTTTTTCTTTAAACTGTATCATAAATGTAATATAGAATTCTTTAACACACAGAAGCAGTGGAATAGTGCATGAAACACTCAATGCCAAGAAATAATCTATCCCTAGTTTAGCAGTGAATTATCCTACAACCTTGAGAGAGTCACTTACCTGCTCTGTGTTTCGGTTTCCCCATCTATCAAATGGGGATAATAATACTTTGTAAAACCATTCTAAGGCTCTTTAAAAAATGTATTAACATTTGGAAACTCATGAAGTGCACTATAATTTCTAAAAAAACCCACCAAGAATATAGGAATAAGTATTACTCTAAATATTTGTTGCAATATTTTAATACAAGTTATACCTTTCTTTACAATATTCTCAAGTGTTTATATGTACTGTTGAATGAGCTACAATTATCATATTTCTCGTGTACCAGATTTGAAGATAGTACATGCTTTAAGTTTAAACTTGCAACTGTTGGTTTAAACACAAATCTTCTCATGGAGCTCAGTAAGAGATGGACTGGGTCCTCTGTTCTTTCTAAGACAGGCAACAGCCTTTCAGCTGCTGTCTGCAGTATCACTGCGTTCTTTGAAACATGCAATAATTAGGAAACTAAATGAAAGAGATGAATATTGTGTCCTGCCTCCCCGACATTCTTTTCAGCACCTACATGATACAGATGCCACAGAAGACTCAGTCTTACTTTGAAGTGCAGGAAAATACATCATGGTAAGACACTAAATGTCATTCAAAGCATCCTTTAAATCTTCTTAAAAACTGCAGCTGGGCTTTGTATCTGGATATGTTTTAATGATTAGTTTATTTTTCTGTACTTTTACAGCACAGGAGCAAATTCATTACATGTTTAAAACTCAACACGCTTTGCAGGCTTTAGATATTCAAATACTTCTACTTCTGAAAGTTTACCCTGCTTAAATATGTACTATGAGGTTATAATCCAAAAGTGGCTGGACCTTTATATTCCAGGCCAAATTTCAAGTCATCAGTCAGTTAGGCAGGTATTTTAGAGCTGAAGAGAGCTTTTTCCTCAACTTCATATTACAAGAATGGATCACAGAGTATCTCAAATCATCAACATTATAGATGGGGCCAAGCATGGAAACTGGCAGGCCCAAAAGATTATTTTCTGTGGATGTTACTAACAATCAAACCCAAGGTCTCAGAACTTGTGATGGCTTGAAAGTTTAGAAACAGCACTTGTTATAAACCAAACACTACAATAGCTGTATTACTGAAGGAGAAAAAAAGTTGTGGAAATCCAACAGCCATTTCATCTTTAATAAGTATTTCATTCACTAACTTTGTAATACAGAGAGGAGAATTTTTATCCATCAAGTTATTCAATCATATTTATAGCAGATAAAAATTTACAAGCATTAAGTTAGCTACAGCCACCTTATCTCCAAGTAAAAAATTACCTACATATTTGAATACAAAGGCAGGAAACTGGATTTTTCTTATTCTTATCAAGATTAATATAGTACTTGAATGCAAATAGAGCAGCTAGATAAGAGTTTCAATAGCAATGTGTGAAATTCCCCTGATTTTTACGTATGATTAAGAAAGCAACACTAGAAATACAAGCAAAAGGGAAAAAATAAGGTAATCCAAATTAAAATAATGTTTTAAAAAAATCTGTGGTAGGCCTGTGTGAGAAACTGGACACGAGAACCGAACCTGAGGAGATATTGCCAACTAGAAGGGGAGTGAGTTAACATCTCCTTAGATGTTTAAGAGCACAGAGAGTGGAAGACATTGCAAGAGTGAGAATGTGTCCATACAGGTCATGCTAGAGCTTCATATGCCTCCAGCTCAAATAATTTCATGTGAATGTGCAAAGAGACAACCACTTCATGCAGAACTTTTTCCTGATTAAGGCAGTACCATAAATCTCAATATGTTCCCTGCCATATTGGCAGCCGGTTCCTTTTTTTCCTTTTAACTGTGGGCCAGATCCTCAGCTGGTATAAGTTGGCATCGCACTTTGTTGCCTTCAGTGGAGCTAAGCCAATTGATGCCATCTGAGTATCTGATACTATATTTCTGTAACACTTAAAAATGATACAGTGGCATTAATTACTACATAGCCATGTCTCATAACCTCATGGCAAGGGTGGAAAGACGTTTCATTTATAGTCACCAGTCAGCATACAAAGTGAAAGGGTCAACTGGCATTCCAAGCTGAGTTTGATGGCTGTAAAGCTACTAGTCATTCCAAACACAGGAAAAAACATTTCTCACTTTCCTATGTGATTTAAATACTTAAAATTTGATAACTCAAAGGCATGTAGTAGCTATGCTATGTCCTTAGAGCACCACAAGCTATTGCATCAAAAATGCAATGGATCTGACATGCAGAAGAACAGGCCAACTGGGGCAGACAAAAATTCATTTAACTGAGAAGCCCCAGTCCCATTGCCAAGGAAAAGAGGGTAAGTACACCTTCATCCGTAAGGCTTCTGCTACAATCAGCACATGGGAAATGCAGACTGAAAAATCCTTGAGGTTACAGCTATAGTCAAAATATACCTGTACTTTTATTCTTAACTGTTAGGAAGACCTTCACAGTGATAACTATGTCGCATCATTCTCTACTGCAGGATTCAGAGGAATCAGAAAATGGAAGGCAGTCATCTTTCTAAGGTCCAGAGGGACATCAGTGGAAGAACTCAGAATATTATCTTAGTCTTTCTGTATTCCTGTTTTTTCCTTTTTGGTTGGGTTTTGTTATTGTGAGGGTTTGGTTTTGGTTTTTTGTCTTGAACGGCCACCTGCCCTGAAGAGCTAACTAGCTATTTCAACAGCCAGTTGGAATACAGTCTTTGGATTTCTGACACCACGCTGAGAACCTTGCATCAGACACAGACATTCCTTGATTTATGATCTTCTAATAGAGAAGGTGGTAAAGTTTTGGTTCAGGAAAGGGAGAAATGGAGCACAGGACTCATTACAGACAACTGTGCATTGGTTTGGACACTCTCTTACAATGACCTGACACTCATAAGTTTATACTCTTTGTGTAAAAAGCTTGTATGTTCCATTTCACTGCAGAAGGAAATAACAGGGAAATCCTAACACCCAAATATAAACCCCTTCTTTCTCCAGTGAAATAATATTTTTTACGTTCTACCCAACAGAAAAAAAAGTGTAGGTTGGGACTCCAAAGAACAAGGGTGGTCTCAGACACTCAGAAATCCAGTAGAACTAATGATCACTTGCATCAACATTTTAGATGCAGTAAAATGTTCATTAGCTAATGAACAGTAAAATGTTCATTAGCTTATGTAGATTATTGAGGGTTATTGTTTCTGTGTTTAAGGGAAGGGTAAATGGGGAGTTATCCTGTGGCACTGAATCTATCTTGGCCTGTATTCCCTGTCCTTCCCAATATTTTTTCTCATATATAATTATCTCCTAAGCTCCTGAATTACTTTACTTTAAGTACTTCATATCCTCTGGACACTCAACATTGAGATCTTATTGAACATTAAACAAGCAGATTCCCATCTCTGTCTTTAAATGGGTAAAATAAAAGTACTAACCTATCAGAGAAAAAAATACTTATTCTCCACCTACTTATTAGAATTTGCATGTTATAGCAGCATGCACACTCCTAACAAGCTTCCAAATGGGGGATTGAAAGTAAGCAGACTCATTCTAGAAGTAAATGTAAAATAAATGGCCTTATGTTGGCTGAAGCGAATGTCCCAAAATACAGAGAGTTTGCTATGCATATAATGTAACAACCTGATAACAAACAAAGGCCAAAATATGGGAAGATAAACCCTGGCTTGACTGACTTCAACAGACATTTTGCTTGCGTAAGGATAGACCATGAAATTCAGGGCTTTAGCCACAAAAGGGCAGAGCTACTGAGAAACAGGAAACAAAGAAAGAATGAAAACAACGAGGGAAGGAAACATTAGAGAAGACAACATATGGGACAAGGACAAGAGTAAACAGGAAAATGTGAAAAGATTAACAGGAAACAGGAGAAGCAATGGACACATATTGATTTGTTAAAGCTTTTACAGGACTGACTGAAAGTTTCTCTGCTCAATACACAGCAGTATTTAACGTGCTAAAAGACAAGTAACCGAATCTACTTGTATTAACCAGGAAAAACTGTCCTGGTTTGGGAGAGTTTCTGTGCACGCTTCTCTTCATCTATACCAAAATGGTATTCTCCAACTTTCCTCCACATGGACCATAGCTTGACTACCCCCCTAGCCCTCATCGAATTAGCTTGGTTTTGAGAAGGAACTATTTCTCCCCTATCCTGGAATGGAAAAAGCAGCTACTACCTACCCCTCTCTCAGGCCCCAGCTCAGCAACAAATTTTTATCAGATGACCTCTGAATTGACACACTAATGAGCAAAATTTGCAACCGAGTAGTAAGGAGTCACATGAAAGCCAACTTTCCCTGGCGCTGCTTGTTTACATACCAGGAAGATGCCAGGATGCTGATGAAGTGTACTCAGATTCTTTTCAAAAAATCCTACTCTGTTTCTCTCACAGATGAGCATATCTGAATGTGGAACATAACATTCACACTGCAAAAAGGTTTTAAACCTATTACATACCCAATAGAAAATGTAAGTGAATTTTAAACAAGCATATTCTGTCTAACTCAAACAAAATTAAACCAGTTGTTTAAGAATATGTCTTAAATTTATGTGAAGAGTATCATCCATCTTTAAAAGCTTGGCCTCCCATTTCTCTATTTTATACTTGGCAGAAATATATCCACATTCAGTCATTTTGTCTTAAGTCAGTCTTAGGATCCAGCTGTTCTAATATTGGTGAAAATGAAAAATTTAATCTTCAAATACTTCATTTAACTTTTTTTTTAAGAAATATCATTGTTTAAATGACACGCTCCCTTCACAAAAAAATGCTCATAAAATTATCTGCCTTACTTTTTTTTTAAATGGATTTTCCATGTCCAAATTTTCTAACAATCCATAAATGTGTTTAGTCATCCTTTCCATGGAGGAAAAATTTAAGTAGGAAATTTCTGCTTGATAGAAATACTACAAGTTACAAAACTGCTAATTTTGACTTCAGTGGAAAATTTGCCTTAGTATGGATTCACTGGATTTGGCCTACTCTTTGCAGAGATGACTGGGATTCAAGTATATTATTACTTAGATAATTGTTTTGCTGAAATCATCAAGTGCAATCTTAGAAGAACTGCAGGGAAGGAGTTTGACAAGAGATCAAAGAGAGCAATTATTATTGTGTGCAGGGGACAAAAAGTGTCCAGTGGACTCTAGCTGGACGGGCAGAAGATAGGAATTAATCCACTTTAGTTTTAAGGTACTAACATACAATCCAGAATAATTTCTTTCCTCCCCAAAAGTATGATTGGCATTTGTATTGCAATTTCTTATGTAATGGAGCTTCCCTAATACTTACTATTTATCAAAAATACCTGTTTTCAGTGTTTCCCTAGGAAGCTGATAAACCCAATTTCCATTTCTAATTAGAAAAAGCATGAACTGTTATTAAGAACTGTTATTAAATGTTGAAATGCCTGCTTGAGATTTAGACCATCCACTGTTAACAGATGCAATGTGACTTAGACTCCCCATGACATCCACCCAATAGGTCTGGGGCAATCTGGATAGGCACCCTGATAATAAACAGAAATATACAGGCCATGAAGCCTATTAACTTCCATGTCTCAAGTCTATATTTCCCTGTTTCCTCTCCATTGGCCCTTCTTTCCTCCCTTTGAAAACACGTGGAAGGGAACCAGGAGAAAAGCAACAAGCCTGTAACAGAATTGTTCTGTATCTCCCTGAAGAAGGAGGCCGAACAAATGGCTCCTCAAACGTGAATCCCAGGTGAAAGCTCCTTGCTACAGTTCTGTAGTCCTAAACAAGAGAAGCAGTGCAGTTACTCTTTATACTCAAACAACCTAGCTTCTAAATTTGTATTTACTCCAGTAAACTGTTCTTCCTTTAACCTGTGATTTTGCTAGTTAGTAGTAATTTTGGACTGCTGCTCAGAGATCTTGCTTTCCAAACTACCCGTTATGATGTGTATGTCACTGGAGAATTTGGCCATGTAAATTTTTAAACTAATTTGTAGCTCAGAAGCAATTTGGATATATTTCTTCAAACCCTATGCTGTCAAAACTCAGTGAAACTGTGAAAAGGATATAAAGATAACATCTATAAATACTGCAGGTGGATATACAAAATGCTGCAGAGAAAGACTAAGGGTTACCAGAGCAGGAAAATACTGTTAATTACTTAGCATTGTTTCTTGAAGCATAATACCCATACCTGGAATCTACACATTCCTACCTGTACATCACATCACTAGTACAGGGTGATGCAATGTACAGAAAAGAGAGAGAAAATAATAGAAACAAAAAAGATAAATGAAACAAAGACAAAAAACCATACTTTCTAGGTAGTATCTACGGATGTTCAGCTAGCAGCTTCATTTTTCCTGCTCCTTCTTTCAGCAAAATGCTATACTATGAACATTGATAAATACCAGATTTCTTCTCTGGTGTGCCCTGTGATGGCAGTTCATAAAAAGTTAAAGGATAACACTCAGTAGAAGCTAATAATAATTTTGTGTTGAAATATCCACATAATAACAATATCATTGTGATGGTAAATTCCCACCTTGGATGCTAAATACTACTGTGCTCAAGCTTCTCCAATTCCTGTGGTTTAGGCAATGCTCTGCTCAGGAAGATCAGGATAAGTCAGTCCTCCCATTATTCTTGTGTGAGCTAGCTCAGCAGAAGAGACTTTTATTCTGATATGACTCAGCCAAAAAGTATTCTGGACAGATACACTAGGAAAACAGAAAATACCCCACAAACAGCAATCATATCATTATTATGTATTCAAATGTAAAGTGTTTACAGGATTAAGCAGTAACAGCGTTGACATGATAACACATGGTACAGCCTCATCCTGCAAACCTCTCTCATCTGAAAAATCCTAACGAAGTGTGTGCAGTCCCTTGCAGGGATAGAAAAGTGCAGAAAACTATGAAAATTGTGAGGAAAGAGAACAAAAAGCTGAAGCACACAGCAGCAACGCGACTCACTTAAGATTCCATAGAAAAAAAATAGAAATTCATAAATAAAACTGTTTCTGACTTTTGATCTTATCTGTGGGACACAGAATCTCTCCGACGAAAATAAATATACCAAAGCAAAAGCAACCCCTCCCTTGACATTTTATTATATTTCTATAATTGTCTCAATATACCAGATCAATTGCATTTCAAAATACAGCTATTAAACCATAACTAGACCATCTTTGGAGCCTTTGTTTGTCAATTGCATCAAACAACAATTCTTCTGCAGACAAGAAATCAGACTGTATTTTTACAATAATTGCAAGTCATTTCTAGGAGAAAGAGGTAGCAACAATACCCAAGGAAATAAAATAACACACCTTTGTGCTTTCCCATCAAACCCAATAGTGGTATGGGTTTAAATCAGTCAGAGGCAGCTACGCATGAGAGATTGCACTCTGCAGGCTCTATCAGTCAGAAGTCAAGGATACACGTCCATGATTTATCATACTTTTCATGGTAATTAGCTAGAGTGCCATTTTGCTTCCAGTAGCATCACTCAACTTTCTTTTTTTAATTTGGTCTTTTTTTCTGCAAATGAATTTACATATTTCTCAGTCTCTCATCCCCTACTATGTTTTATTTATGAATATAGGCCTTCCTGATGGTAACTTTAATGTGAAGAAGGTAGTAATTAGTGTACCTATCTCCTAAGTTAATCCCTTTCCCACAATGTCTGCAGAGAAGTTTAAGGTAAGTAACAGTTTACAGTCAATATTAGGTTTAATTATGCTTAATGAGGGTAACTGTCTCTGTTTACTAACTGCACCTAGGTGTGTAGCTCCAATATGAGTTTTTCTTCCAGCCTCATTCTGCACTGTTAATAGTGCCACAGTGCAGGGTACGTGTGGTGCTTTAATCCATAAAACTGCTCCAGGAGAGCCAAGCAAGTGAGGCACCTGTCTCAACACAGGTTCAGAGGGAGCAGAATGGTCTCAGAACAATGACAGCTTTGTGTAACGAGAAAAGTTTTACTGTCTGGTATTTGAGTGTATGCAGTGCATTAGAGAAAAGAGAAGAGAGAAGGAAAAAAACCCAAATGTAACAATAAACCCCACAAACCCAGATATTCCCTCTCCTCTTAACAACAAAGAAAAATAAAAAAAATAACAAAGCATTTTTCCCAGTTTGCAGGAATCCATCCTCAAGAACATTTCCTATAGGAGTTACTGTGTTCTTTTAGCTCATTGAAAGCTGTGTTAACAATTAATACCCACTTGTTAAACAAAAGAACGAAGACTTCTTGTTTTACTCATTATTTCACCACTAGGTATCTTCCACAGCTAAAAAAATTTCAGAGGCAACTCAAAACACCAACGTTCTGTCTTATAACTCTGTATTAGTAAAAGGTCAAACGCAAAACCTCAGATGCAAAACCAGCTCTACATCAACTGCCTTTGTGCAACGCTGTTACTTCAGAATGCATCTTCCTAAAAGGAAGATCTAGATTCCAATTTACTTCATTACTTTTTGCCATAACATTTTCTTCTGTTCTTTTGATCTGTGCAGCTCCTCTCCCCAGACACTCGGTTGGAAAAAATAACCCCACACTTTTCTGCAGAGACTGGGAGGAAAGTGGGCTTGTATATTTGGATCAGTCTGGATAATAACTAGGTTTTTCCTATTACATTGTTGCCTCCACATATTTCTCTGCTCAGATTCACTAGTTATAACAAAGAACCCTAGTAGGATGTCCTGGTTTGAGGTAAAACAGAACCAGATTTTTTAAACTAACTGCAAAATACCCAAAGAAGAGATATTGTTCAAATGTCCAGGGTTTGCCTCAGTGAAGATGTAGGGAGGTTCAGTCACCCCTCAATAAATTTAATTTCTGCTGCAGTATAGCAAAGAGAAAGACACTCTACCTTGATGAGTTCTGAAGTAACGATGAGAGTCTGGTCTTGGAGGAGGAGATTACCTGAGATACATACAATCTCGTGGCCTCCAGAATCCCAAGGAAACTTAAAGCTTATATTGAAATGTCTCACTTTATGTTTATAGCCCAGCAAAGCAGGTGGGACTGGAACATTGCCACATACCAATCAAACTGTTAGAACATAACTTAGAAGAGAACTCTTAAAAAATGGAAACTGAGATCTTAGGGCAATCCCATCTCATAAAGATCATTTAAGTGTGCCTATAAACATTATTGTAAAGGTATTTTAATTCAGAGGAAGGAAGAAGCTTACAATCAAAGTTCTGCAAATTACCATAATTCAGATTATATACAAAATTTTCCTTTAATTTTTTGATAATTAAGATGCTCTTTCAGTGACATTGCTACATGAGTAGCAATGCTTCTTGCTTCTTTATTGTTTTCTTCAATATTGATTTATTGCCAGAAAAGGTAAACGTTTTCAGCTGCTTGTCTCTCAGAAGAGCCTCTGCTTACTTTCTTGAATTCTCCCTGCCATCCTTAAGGCCAGAAGGCTTGTATAACCTCCAACGTCTTACTAGTATCAGTAAGAACGATACAGGTTTGATTCAAAACAACCAGAGGGAATGGCTAAAACGGCCTCAAATCTGTTTTTCAGAGTCAGAGTGGTCTACCTCACCTACTTGGCACTAAAATGTGCTGCTACCATGTAAAAGGTCCAACTCATACCACTACTGACTTCTTGTGGTGTCTCATTTTGTTGTCTGCTGTTTTATTTGCTGGTAAAGGAGGAAGAGGAGGCTGGTCTTTTAATGACCCACATTGCTGATAACACTGAGTTATGCAGTAATGCTGCTCTGCTAATCATACTATTGCATAACATAAGGTTGGTTTTGAGTGAAAGGTTTAGAAAATGAACAAAGCACTCTGAAGGTGTTCAGTGGCATCACCACAAATGTCACCATATAAATGTCTGATTCAGCTCTAACAGGAAAACAGACATCCATCGATAGAAAGAGAGGATAAGGGAGAGGAAGAGGAAAATACTGAAACAGAGAGGGAGAGAGAAAGAGAGAAAAGGAGAGAAATAAAAGGAGGGAAAGAAAGGGGAAGGGAAGAAGACAAGGGGAAAAGGATTTCAGAGTACTACTCAGTGAAAGATAGATCTATTGAAGTGGGACACAGTAGCATTTTCAAGAGAAAATCTTACACCACCTGATGGAGGATTTAACCTTCCCTTTTACAATTAGTCCCTTGTCATCCCAAATTCTACTTGTATGGAAAACCATGGAAGGCAAGTGCCTATTGGTTTTAAAAAAGACAACAGAATTGAAATCTGACCAGGAGGAGGAAGAAAATAATTCACTGTCCTGAGCTACCCATTGAAGAAAATTAACTTTCCCAAAACAAACACCAGAGATATTAAAGCCCAGTACTTCAATCTGTTTAACCACCTGAATACTGACATCCAGCAACAAAATTGCTATTTATCCTTTCCAATGAAGGTAAACTAATTCACTGGCACAGAAGACTTTAGTACCAAACGTTGGTCCATGTGGCAAAAATGCCAAGAGTAACCTGCATCCCATGATCCAGATGTTACAAGATTATCTGCACTTAAGATGAAGAAGAAAATAAGAATGCCTTAAAGGAATGTTTTTTCTTGACTCCCACCCTGGCAATCAATACAGCTACATACATCTGAACAAGAAAGACAGTTCTTAAGTACCTTCTTCTGAATCTCAAAAGGTTTCTTTGACACCTATTCTTGCCCATACTTTTTCACTCCCAGTGGTCAGGGACATCATTGTCATTTTCACAGAGGTGTCAGATCATGGCCCTTGCCAAATAAACATGAATCAGTGGCCACACGACTCAAACATGTGCTCTAAGGAGTAGAATTTTAGCAACCTGAAACTCCAGTGTTAAAAGTGCTGAATGAGGAAACCTGTTGCACCAGTATGTTGATTAAAGAGACCAATACTTTCACATTCATTTTCAAAACATTAAAGGAGGAACGGTAAAGTATTACCTCTCCCACTTTTACCTTTTATATATAAAAACAGGCACACTGGCCTTGCATTTTAGTTTTACTGGAATATTTGCTGAACAACACAATGCATATGCATGCAGGTTAGGATAAACACACACACACAATACTGAACTTTGTGGTGGCAGCCAGACTGCAGTAACCCATGTCCCCTGGGCAGCAGTCAGCTATGAAGGAACAGGAAAAAGTTAGCGTAATGATTAACTAGCCCAGTGGGCTATTATACCAGAGGGGAGTTGCCTCTCCCTCTGGTATGCTGCTGAATGCTTGGAATCATACTCAACACAGAAAAAAACAGCAAATGTAATGTCAACATAAGAAAGAAGATGAAATTCCCCGCTTGGAGTTTGCACGTAAGGAAGACATGCAGGAGCAGAGATTTTCTGTTAAATTTGATCTTGAAAGAATATGACAGATTCCAGTATCACCATTTATCAAATATGTATGCATAGGTTCTGGTAAGATTAAAAAGGCTATTGGTATCAGCTACTGGCAACTATATACCAACAAGAAAACACCTCCAAAGGCAACTGGAAAGTATCAATATCGATAGCTGCAGCCATGGTGTACTGGAGCAGATGGTTAAAGCGCATCCATTTAGGTGAAGGACTAAACCACAAATATCCCTATAGCCCATCAGGGAAAAATCCAAGTCATCAGGGCTGTTCCCCTTCCTTTGGTGCTTTTACCCTGCTGTCACCAGCAAACTCCAGAAATTATTTCAAAATTCTTTCAAATCTTTCAAATTCTTTTGAAGTAGTGCATTAAAGGTGAACATACCATAACACCCACTGTATTTCTCTTGGAGCTACCTTAGTCAGCACTTCACAGAGAGACAATACACTACTGCTTGAACTTCAGATTGAAAAACTAAATTCCATCTGATTTTTTTCGAGCTTTCAGTGATTTAACTCCATCAGCCATGGCCGAAATGACAATCAAAGATTCAATTTTATTTTTATTTTCCAGCAAAAGCATTTGCTGCTTATTTTAAAAAGACTTTGAAAGAAACTATTTAGCAAAAAAAAAAAGCAAACTCTTTCTTTCAATGAACTTACTTTCTCTCTGAAATGCTTTGCTCTGTGTGTGGATTATTCATTTACTTTAATTATTTTGAAGTGCCTCTGTTTGAGTGGGTAGGAATTAAGTATCCACAACACCAAAGTGGGGCCTAGAATTAGTTGTTGTAAACAAAATGTTCGGCAGTGGCCTAACTCTGCAGATGTAGTAAGCCTTGAGTATTTCAGAAGTCCTCTTCCACAAAGAGTACTTCTGGGGACCCTGAAAGCTACGAGACCCAGGTCTATGAGCACGCTATGGGACTTAAATTGTATAGGCAGGTCATATCTTTCTAATCATGAACACATATCAATCCTTTTTCTCATTTTGTAGGAAAACAAAATTCCTGCTCTTACTTAACTGTGGAAAGCAAAATCCCACCTGGAATACAGGCTGGCACCAGCAACTGACCAGAATTTTTAATCTGTCATACAGGAAAATGTATTAGAACAGAATGATCAAGTGATATAAAGAATGCAGAGTAGAACAACATACACAGCTAGGCATGTAATCAAAACCAAATAACAATCTTTCATAATCTCCGTAATCACAGCTTGCTCTCTCTCAAACATATAACTCATGCACAGATACAGGAATACGTAAGTTGTTACCCTTTGTTAAATGTTTTCAGCCTGTCGTTCTCATTGGCCAATCTGGCACAAACCACGACACAGCCCAGCTATCTTTCTGGTTAATAGGTACACACATTAAAACAACAAGAAGAAGAAAACAAGCCTAGAAAGCCTGAGGAAAACTTCAGATGGAAGTGTTTGGACAAAATTACGTGCACACATTCAAAGAAAAAAAAGGAGGAACAATATCTGGGGAAAATACACAGGATTATCATTTTATGGGCATGGGGCACTGACTTGAGCAAGGATTCCAAAAATAAACACATCTAACATTTAAATCCCAAGCTGTGTTTTCAGTGATACCCCTTCTCCTGTGACTAAATGTACACTCAAAACCAAAACCCCAGAAGGTAAACATCCATAGCCTTGAGGAATTTAAGTTTTCAATCTCAAGAGAAAGCTATTGACCAAACTTTCTGTTGTGTCCACGGGCTTCTACTAACACATGCTGATTTAAGGACACAAATTTTAATAAAACCAAAACTAAAGAGAGATAAATCAGTTGAAATTAAGAGTTTGCATTACCAATTCCTTCACAGATATGGAATGTGTGATGTAGGTATGTGGAAAACCAGAAGATATCTTCTCTGGTAAATCTCATCTCATAAGTCTCCCCACTTTCAATTTAGATTCCTGTGCTTGCACATACTTCCATATAAATTTATAGCTCCCCTGCACTGTTGCCCATAGTCGCACCCAGTATTTAGAGGTAAGCTTGCAACCCTGTTCCTCCAGGGAGGTAAGTGAGAAAGAAAGGAAAATAGTATGAAGAAAAGTAGGAAACCAATTTTGCACTTACTTGTCTGTAGTTGGTGTTTATATCTTAGGAAGAGTTGCTTTAAAATGCAAGTTGTTGCTGAGGTTTGATTTAAAAACCTCTGTCAGTTTTGACATTCAGGTGAAAGTATTGCTGCTGGCTCCAGAACAATTTGCATATCTTATCACTAAATAAAATGTCTGAGGTGTGCACCAATCTGATGAAATTACAAACAAGAGTCCACACAAGCACACATGCCTTCCTGTTTGATTTCTGTCCTGTTCACTCCTCTATCATAAATCATATGATCGTCTCATTCTAGCTGGAGGTTTAACTTTGCATGTAAAAAGGAAAATGATAGCAGCCTATTCTATTTCACACTTTACAGACGAGAACCTGAAAAAATTGTGGATTTGGGGAAAAAGCAGAAAATCTTATTTTGTTACCGTCTACCTCCTTTTTAATTGCTATAAAATTGATGGAAAATCCCATGTATTTATGTAATTTTAAAAATAATCTCCCACATTGAAAATAAATAATTAAATGAAACTACACCTCTTTTACTACAAAGACTAATATACATGCTTAACTTTATGTCGTGCAATTAATCTCATCTACTCAACAGGATTACTCATAATGCTGTAAGTGAAATACACGTGTAAATCCTTGCAGAATCATGGCCTGAATTGCCAACAACATTATATGGCACAATTAAATGCTTAGGCCTAGATGGCTCTTCAGAAAGATTAGGGAAAAAAAAACCTTTGGGCATAATAAGTAACAAAATTTACTCCAGGGAGTGAGTGACTATGGGAGAAACGGTACTGAGGTAGTCATCTTCCCATGGGAAATCCACCTGTCACCAAACCCTTCCAATAATACACCTTTATCCTCTACCAGTTACCACCTTCACTTACCACTCCTTTCTCACTCATCAAATACCATTCTCCCTCTCTACACATCCTGCTGCTGCTATATGATGAAGGAGACAGGAGACACATCTTACTGCTTATTCTTTTCTGCAGTGAAGTATGATGAGAGCAGAGTCTATTCCTTATATTAGCTAGCAGAGTAATAAACAGATCATCTGCTAATTAAGAGAACTGGGTGCACAACTAAATAATTTCACCAACTTTGCTTCTTAACCTGTTGCTAAACTGTTCACATGCTAGTGTCTCACTGAAAATTATTTGTCCAGTAAACTCTGTGGACAATCATTAACCTATTGCTGGTGTTCTTTAAAAGAAGCTTCTCATCAAAATGTATACAAATTGGACACCTAAATTGCCTAGCTCTGTCTCCTGATGAGTAGCTTACCATCTGGTTCCTTCTACAAATACCCACGAATGCTATGTCAGAAGCTACTCTCTGTACATTATCTAGTTTTTGACTAAAATCCACAGCTTCCACAAAGACTTCTGCTTGTAAGTTAACTCAGTCAGAAATATTAACTAAAATGCCAGGAAAACAAAGTCAATCCCTTAAAAGTTCAAATGACTATTTGTCATAAACATTTCACCTCTACTAATGAACTGCAAAAATGAATGATAGAAAATGCAAAACTGTATTATGTTTAGCAGTTAACATTTTAATAAGGAGGAGATTAGCAATTTTTAATACCTCCAGTGCTTTGTTATATACAGTAGCACAATAACTGAATATTTTAATTGCTAATTATTTAGACCTCATTCAGTTCTCACTCAGGCAAAACTCCCATTGAGGGACTCTTGCCTGAGAAAAGAGCTACAGGATTTGTCTTACTGTAATTTGAAAAAAAACTATACATATCATAAAAACTATCAAGTTATAGTGAGGCAAAAATCATTAAATCCTTAGCAATATTAAACCCTACTGAAAGTCCCACTGACTCTTAACGCCAATGTTTTCATATTAAGTAAAATAGATAATTGCAGTTTACCAGTTGTAACTTACCTGTGTAATTTATGCCCAGATATGCTGGTGCTCTTAAAGAGTTCTAATAATGTTTTGAGTCTTCTTACCGTGTCCCTGCTTTTCTCCTGTGGGAAATCTCAGCTCAAATGTGATAAGGAAATAGCATTTCCAAACAATTATTATATCAACACGGTCAGAAACTCAAAAACTAGCATTTGGTTTTACCTTTAGACTTCGGACTCCAAAAGGACTAAGAGCAGCTCTCAACACTTCTTTCTTATGCTGCTGTAAAGAAAAGAAATGCTTATGTTTAGAGATTTGCACACACAACACCTTGAGTTTTCATAACAATCCCATAACTAGGCTTCAGGGGGGAAAGTGGGTGGAATGTTGTATATATATAAACATATATATCTGAAGGAAGACAAAACAAAGTCTTACACATTCACATTTAGCACACAGGTGACAAATAAGCTGAAGGTACTAGTATCCAAAATGACATGCTATATACAAGCTCCAGAGAGAGAAGTTATACAACTGAACACCAAATTAATAGGGAGCGATTCCTAAGAGCCCATGTTAAAAAAATTTTTAAAAATCTCATTTTTTACATTAAGTGTAGTTTCATTCCTGTTAGAGATACAAACAAATTGATGTCACAACTGAAGTTTTGCCATTTATATTTGCCATTCAAATGCATTTGTGGAAGAAGTATAGGTAAGTACTCTAACAGGTCAAGAGTTTGATGAGTTTCTTTGATTATTTTTTTAATGAAAAATTGTGGATAAACTCTTGGCATCTTTCACCTATAAATGGCTGTAATGACTACAATATTCAGAAAACCTCTATAGATTGTATTTAAAAAAAAAAAAGAAAGAAAGATGTAAAAGCAGACTTAGTACCATATACCACTAATTAACAAAATGTTTGGAACTGGCTGACAAACAGCTCAGGAAACAGGAAGCATTCTGAAGTCTGAATATAAGATTTGGGCTCTCTCCTTCCACCAATTCAGGATATGGCTTAAGGACCTGACTGGCATAATTTCCAATTTCTGTTATAAGACATTAATTTAGATTACAGTACCCAAATCTACTGCAGCTACTTCTTGCTTCTTCATAGGAGCAGCAAGATCCCTTTGGTCCCCTTAAGTGCTGACTTTCCACCCAAGAACCTGTGCCCAAAGCTCAGATGTGGCAGGACTGGCCTACCTAAGCGTACTGGTATTCTTTAATGCTTCACTGATGAAGAGCCTTCAAAGCTAGCCACAAAGGCATTTTAGTTACTGAGATTACAGGCAAGAACAGATAATTTAACAGAAAAGAACTGCTCTTTGGAGGACCCTTACTTATTTAGACAGGAAGGACAAAATATTGCTTTCTCAAATAAAGAATATGTAAACCATCAAGCTTTCAGGCTCAGCATTCCCAAGCCTTTCCCACCAGTTTCTGGCTACTACAGGGTGCTTTGGTTGCTTTCTCAGACACTCTCACAATTTCTTTTCAGATCTGCAGCCTTCCTCTCACTTTCTGAGCCCTTTCTACCTCTAATCATCACAACCAAATGATGCCCCAGCGCCAGCATTTGTTGAAATTTTCCTATGGCAATCGCCCAGCCTACGTGGGTCAGTCCTGAGTGTATGCAGCAGAGTCTGTTCGATGGCAGCTTCCCATTTAGGGGGAAGAAGGTGTATTTTCATCGAACTAAGGCTTTGTAGCATTGTGTTTAGCTTTCCTAAGGTCTGCAGTTGCCTGACTAGACAAGCTGGACGGCAGCTGTCAGCACTTTCCAACCTTAAACACAGTCTGGAATAGTCGGTCAGTTCTGCGCAGACAATGAATATAGCAAAACAGCAGGCCTAAAATATTGAGTAATGAGAATAGGATTTTGACCTTTAAATGCTGTTAGATGTATTGCATGAGGATATGTTTGATTAAAGTGATACTATTAGGTATGAAACTGTGCTGTTTGCTTAATGTCTAACTCATCTAACAGCTGAACCACTCTGTACTGACTGGCACACTATGTGCTGCAGCAAGAGATGACTCTGCTGAGTGAGGCCAGTCAGAGACGGTGGCAGTGGGGAACCTGGAAGAGATGAAAAGTAGGGAAAAAGCATGGGAAAAACTGATCACAAGGCAAAAGAGAGTATTTTCTGGTTTGAACCCACTGATCAGTCAGACCCCCAGCAGTGCTTAGACATTTTCTCCTCAGGCTCTGCAAAGGCAAAAGTCTCAGTTTCTCTTCTCTGGCCTACTGGCATTTAAAATGTTTTACAGCTACCCATGATGTACACAGCTATCCTTGTGTCCGTTCTGATTCCTGCCAGAAAGTGTGATACAAGAGCTGGTCTCACTGTTACAGTTATTTATTTTCACAATCATGAATTGATCCTTTCTAAACATCTGAATGCTTGAGCTTAATGAGTGTCAACATTTCTGCCACATAATTTTTAAAGTTATCTTTATGTATGATTTAAGTAGATGGTTGTGCTAGATGATCTTAAAGGTCCCTTCCAACCTAGACAATTCTACGATTCTATACTTCACATGGTCATTTGTCGGACCAAGATAGCCACTAGAGAATACCATATCCAAAACTACAAGCCATTCATTTTGTTTTCAATTCCGACCTCCATGTTATATTTATGGGTTTACTTGGATCAGCAGCTTATTGGTGGTGATTCAAATTATATCATATCAGGTAATACCTTCGAAATTTGATGCATCCATACAACACCAATGAAGTGAAAAACTACGCATGCAATTCAGGAAACCGCTTTTGGTCCACTTGAAAGTAACCCCCACATACATACTAAGCAAAGGTGAATACTTTGCAGGTTCACAATAGGCTTACTGACTTCAAAGTGACAAAAGGCTGAGACTTACTGACTTCACAGTCATGACAGGCTGAGAGAGATGGGGTTGTTCAGCCTGGAGAATCCAGAGAAGATTCCAGGGAGACATTATAGCAGCCTTCCTATATCTGAAGGGAGCCTACAGGAGAGCTGGAGAGGGACTCTTTGTCAGGAAGTGTAGTGACAGGGTAAGGGGTACCAGTTGGAAGAGGGGAGATTTAGATGACATACCAGAAAGAAATTCTTCACCCTAAGGGTGGTGAGACACTGGAACAGGTTGACCAGAGAAGTTGTGTATGCCCCATCCCTGGAAGTCCTCAAGGCCAGGCTGGATAGGACTTTGAGCAACCTGCTCTAGTGGGAGGTGTCCCTGCCCGTGGCAGGGGGGTTGGAACTTGATGATCTTTAAGGTCCCTTCCAACTCTAATCTTTCTATGATTCTATGAAAATATATCACAATCCTTCCAGAAGCTTGAGGTAATCATGGTAATTTCCTAGAAAAATGTGCTTTCAAGTATGAAGCAAACTAGATACACGATTAACTCTGCTTTTTAAAATAATCTAACCAGAACGAGATCTATCACAAAAACAAGAAACATAGACATAGATAAATTCAACAGTCCTAAATTAAAAATCCCTCTTTTGCTATGCCAGGTGTTTGTACAGTAACAACAGCATACTGTAGTACTGCTGTCCAAATGCCAACAAGAACTATACATACTTGGTCATTTCCTTATGTTAATGCCTTATAAGCTCTATGGCCTTTTGACATTTGCTGATAATGTAAAAAAAAGTGCTATTCAATGAGCTATCATCAGATTAAGTGAAACTGAGACAAATACATTCTATTCAAGAATATGTAAAGAACATGTAAATTTTATTTACATTTGCTCTCAAGGTTATAAAGCTTTCACATTGGAAAATATTATAGGATGATAACTGTGAGGATCCTCTCTTTTTAAGACTCTATATTTAATGAACAAAATTCAAGGAGTAAGATAAATTATATTTGCATCACTCCAGTTCAATTCCTTCCAAACACAGTCATCATACATACAAACTAAACAGTGGTAGCAAGTTGATGAAAGGAATCACTGTTGATTAATACTAAGAATATAGGAGCCAAAAGGATTTCAGACAATGATTCACTGTGAGACTACCAGTAAATCTCTTGGTCTCTTTTGAGATTCAGTGAACCTGGCACAAACATTGGGTAAAGTATGTCCTTAGCAAAATGGACAATGCATCACAGCAATGCTCTTTTTTAAAAAAGACTTCTGTGTGAATTTAGCGCTTATGGAAAAGCCTAATCTGCCAGCCTTAGAGCTTGAAATCCTCTCATTTCCAGGACAGTTCTTTTAGCAGCAGAACAGATTGACTCACATAGGCTCACTAGTGCCCCTCAGCCTTGATCTGAGGGCCCATGTGGAGTGGTCAGGTTTTGTGGCTGGTCCAGCCTCTTTCATTGGATTTACAACCACAGACCGATTATTACTGACAGTAGTAACGGTTTTGGTGATATGGACTTCTATCTACTGAAACTAAAGTTGAGATCTTCTTGAACTTGTTTCATGAGATGAGTTTGTCTCTCTGGGCGTGGTGGGGAAATAATAAATGACTAGCATTAAACTCTGTGATAAAGCCAGATTCTGGAGAATTTCTGAAGACAACTGCCCAAAGTAGACCACTTATGTGGCCTGCAAGTATAAGATAATGAACTGGATATGCATTGGCTTTTTTTTTTTCAGGAAAGGAAGCTACAGAAAAATTTTAAAGAAGCAACTGTGTTACATGAAAAAGGAAACAATTTACATTCCTGTGCACTTCTAAATTCTATCTGAAAAGGACGATCTGCCCATATTTATCTCCAGGGAAGGATTGAATTAACTGTCTAGGCCCAGGACAAAATGACCTTTGAAGGCAACAGTCATGTGGTGGAGTAAGGGGAATATCTGTAACACTATCTACCAGATTAACCTCCTCTTAACTTTATATACCATAACTTCATTTAAACAGAAATCATCAGCTGGAACATGAGAAGCAAATGGCATTTTTAATATTTGAGGTATTAGCAACTAGCCTGTGTATTTCTTCATAAGGAAATACCGATACAGACAGTGAATTAAAACATGCCATGGTAACAGATGAAGACTTCAACTGTCAACAAAATCAGGCTATTAATTCTCACATAAACAGTCTTTTTAAATCTTTGATTTTTAATATACAGTCCAAAGATCACTCTCACATTTCAGCAGCTTTTGTCTTTTAATGCCAATCATTTCAACTGACTTTTCTCACTGCTCTGTGCTTTCTCTCCCCTTTGGAAAAGGTGAGTGAAAATACCAAATGATCTTACTTTGCCAAGACCAAAGTAACAGTTCAAATGTTCAAAAAAATTAGGCAATGACTTTGTTTAAGGCAGGGAGGGAACGTGATTAGCAGTTGGGGTGGATCACTGCCTGGCAGGGGAGGGGAGAAAACCAAACCCAAAACCAAACTCAAATCTCTTCTCATTCTCTGTTGCAATCCATGCTCAGGTCTAGGCTATGTAAACAGCAACTGAAAATTACTGGATGGAAACCAGAGAATTATTTTCCTGCTCATTACATGCTTTTGTCAACTGACAGATATTGAGATTCAAGGGGAACATGGGAAACTATTGTCCTGTTCATTACCACTGAAAGCAAAGATGCCTGGACTCATCCACTTGGATGAAACTATTACCTGCCATAGGACTCCGTTTCACAATGGGCAGATCTATATGTGTCTGGGAGAGCAGCTCACACTGCAGTTGGCCTCTCTGTATCTCCTTAAATAACAAAGAATATTTCAGACTATACAGCCATCAGCTTACAACCTTTCACCAGTCTGTAACTCACTCACATGACAAGAAAACAGATATACAATGTGTCTGTTACCTGATTTTTTCCTTCAAATTTCTGTTCTGCTTCTGATACAGAACAAGGCTGAAACTTCCCTTTGACTGAGATGAACAAAATGTCACCTCATAAAAATGACAGACTCCTCTGTCCCTGGTCACTGGCATCATGAAGTAGGAATCAAAAGGTGCTGCTTTAGTTTGAAAAATCATTATCACCTTTAAAACTTTATGCCCTCGAAGCACTAGTGACTAGTCTAGGGGAACACAGAAGGGAAGGCAGAGATGGCAATTCTCCATTCCCCCCAGAGACTAAGTGTCCCTAAAGATTTTGCTTCCTGTGCAACACTTAACTCCTTGATGGCTTTTCTCTCGTGATCTCTTTCTTGGCAGAAACATCTTCAAATTTAAAAATCAGAACATGAGCCAAGTAAATAAAAATAAATAAATAAATAAAGCTCAATGTCTATAAAAAGTACACAGACTAACCTGCTTAATTATTAACAGGTAAACACAACAAATTCTGAATTATTTACTTAATCTTTTGCAGCTACAAACCTCAGACTTTTAGAGCATGAAATACATGCTTTATTTTGGGACACAAAACAGATATTTTATAAGGCTGTGTACTTTTTTTTTTTTTGGAGGTGGGGTTGTTTTGAAGAATACACATTTCTTATTAACCCCAAAATACCTTCCTCTCACTGAACCCTGCCTGGTGGAATTTTAAATACAGAAATAAAAGCTTTAGTATAAAGATCCTGTATTCACATGTTCAGTAGTGAATGAGCTGGCTGTTTCTGACTTGCAACTGAGCAAAAACAAGATTTCTGTGAGGCATATGCACCCTCTCCTGTTTCTGTACATCTGCTAGAAAGACACTAGATTCAGAGAGAGAACTTGGTGAAGAATTCACACAGAAATTCTACAATTAAAATAGTCCCAGGTACAACTCCATTTTCTTTATTGAATAAAACTACCCTGCTGAACTAAACTTAGCCTGTGCCACAAATTAAAAAAAAAAAAGGTTGAGGCCACCAGTCCCCAGTGGTCCAATGAGATCTAGCCCTGACTTACAGAGGAGTCCATCTTTATGTTCTCCCTCCTGACACACTGTTCTGTCCAATCCAGTGCTGATCTCACCCAGCCTTTCCTGGTAACATGCTGAAAACGAGGGCTGTTTCAAGTTATTGCAGAATAAAAGTGACATTTCTACACTTGCTGAAGTCAGGACATAGCCTTTGAAGTCTCCAGTATTCAGTAGTGTAAAACAATGCCATCTCCTCCTCAATAACCTCAGTCCATCATACAGTCATTACCATCCAGAAAAAAGTTACCTCATTATCATCATCACAGAAGAAAGGTGGTTGTGAATCTTAGGCATTTTTCATAACTAGCTTTTCTTTGGAAATGATTCTATAAAATTGCTTTTGAAGCCCTGTATTAATAAAGACGTATGCATATATGCTGAAGCTGCACATGAGACATGCCACTAAAAATCTATTCTAAAGTTTCGCATGCAAGCAGAACAGTTTACAAGAGCATAATGATAATATTTAACAAGGTATTCACATACTATTATTCCCTCATCATTGCTACAAATGCATACAAATGTGACACCTGATATCATATCTATTAATCTACTCTTAATTGCTATAATGATCCGACATAATTTGGGAGTTTTTTCCCTAGTTTTAGATCTGAACAATTTTGTCAATATTTATGTACTACACTTTTCTTTTGCCTACCAAAGCCTTCCAAAGGTGCAATTCAGGAGATGAGACAGTTAATCACAGAGCTGGCTTAGCCTCTAATTTAGGTGGCCTACTTATGTTAGCAACATTTTATTAGCACGTTATGCTGTATATTTAATATTTAGTACACTATGTGAAAATGGTTTACTGTGTACTGCTCATATAAATGACTCACAAATTCTGTTTGACACATAGAGAACAGTGTATAAGTAATACATGTATTTCTAAGTATACATAATGCTACAGAAAATAAAGATAAACAGAAACTATGTAGAGAAAACACTAAAATGCATGTCCATCCATGATGATGGAGTTAAAGGCTAGCTCCAATAGACCAAAGATGCAGAATTAGGGATATATGCATAATGGCCATCCTCCCTTTAACTTCTGATTTCAAATCTTCCTCTGGAAACCTCAGCAGATATCTACCTGAAGGAAAAGGTGACCTTCTTAATTACTGAAGTCTTAACAACAGAGACGATGACAAAAAAGCATACAGCAAATCCCTCCAAAACCTTTTGCCTTTTACCAGACCCAAAAGACAAAGCAGAATCTTTCTTTGAGTTTAGGAGTGTTTTCAGGACATTTCACGAGGCAGGTAAATGAGCTATGTCCTCAAGAATGATGCAGCCTTTCCAATGTGTACTTACACGATGCTAGCTGGAAGCCCCAGGGAAGGATGCCCAGTGCATATGTGCAGCAGGTGGTACCAAAGGAGAATCACTCAGCCAAATCAGATTCACGATTTCCTAGAAAAACTGCAGAGCAGCTCTGAGCATGGATCCCAGTTCTCTAGCTATAGCTATAGCCATTTCTGTTGTACTGATATTCAGAAATTAGCACTGCCAAGGAGATTTTAACTTTAGCCCTTAGTTATAAGGAAAAGTATACTGTTTTTCATGCTCCTCCTACTTCCAAAGTGAATTAAAACTTCAGCCTCACCTGAAATAGGCCTACATGAAAAGACCCATTAGCAGTCCTGGTGCAATTCTTACTACCTTGGAAGGGGCAGAAGAAGGGATTTAGGCTGTCTACTTCAGAGAGATCCTTCTTAATATTCAAATTATTTCAGCCACTTTGGATACAGGTGGCTCTTTTTACCCTTGAAGTAAGTATGTATAGTAACTTTTCCTGGAGGGTGTAAAAGGCTTATACTTTAACCCTAACTCTAGCTCTTGATCTCTAACAAGTGAATTTTTCACATCTGAAATATATTTTATTCTGAGATCATCTGACAGGTGAATGTATCAGTGTGAAGGAAGGACAAGTTGTCTTCAGTTGCCTCTGAAACTTGCAAAACCCCAGTTAAGAAGGAAAAGTCCATCAAAAGGCAAAAAATCTTGTTTGTAATCAGTATGTTTTGGCTTTTTGTATTTCTTCTGCTGTGTAATTTGTTAATATATCTATAAAGCCTTTTATAATGAGGTAGCTAAGACAGATGCTAAGACTTTAGTAAATGCCAAACTTCTTTTATGCAAAAATATATGATCACAGCAAAAGCATTTTTTTTCTACTGATGAAGTATTTTCAGTATAATTACAAAGGATACTGTTGATTACAATCCCTGACCAAATATCCGTTCCAAAGTTTTTCTCAGTATCTTTAGTTGATGTTTGTCAAGTGAGATTCAAAAACATTTTCATTTTGAAAAATAAAAACAAAACAAAATTGAGCCTATTTTGCATTCTTTTTATTCTTGTACTTTACTGAATTTTTAAAAATTATTCCAATACATGTACAGCATTTACACGGCATACCTTCAAGTGCCTCACAATAGAGAAATCCAGTTCATATTTCCTCTAGGAAAAATCCCACAAAACAAAACAATCTACAAAACCTCTTAGAAAATGTATCTTTCCCCAGCTATGTTCAGCAGGGAACATTAAAAATTCAATATTTGCTACTTTACAGTGACTTCTGGACACAAAACAGTTCCTTCATGCTGCAATAGGTTCCAATAAAGGGAAGAAGAAGAAAAGTACGTACTCAAAACAGTACTAAGTATGACACCCACAATACAACTCTGATCCTGACATCACTTTTTCCTTTATTTTTTTCCTATAATTTCTATCATTCACTGCAGATACAGTATTTATTTTTTATTATTATTAATATGTGAAACATAGAAACCAAGTAACAAGAATGAGTCTAATTAAAAATTGATATTCTTACAAAAATAACTATTATATTAATCAATATGAAGACTGAGCTATTCAGATCAGTAGGACATTTTTAGTTCTAACATTCATCCTGGTTTAAGGACATGAGAACAGTTGATTTAGTAAAAACCTTAGCTGAAATGCATCGATATATACTATTTGAATTAAAACCATGTTGGGAGCTATATTGCAAGATAGCAGATATCTCCATTACAAGAATGCCTCATATTTTACAGAACAAATATAAAGTTTGTACAGATTAAGATGGAAGGAAACAATCCAAAAGGGTTGTTGCGGAGTGATAGTTGTGGATCAAACTTATCTTTGCTGCATCAAACATCAATGAGATTCAAGGATGAATTTAACTCACTGCTTATTACATAGTATAGTTTTTAAATTAAAAATGATTTAGTACAAATACTTTACATTGTAAAATGGGTTTCTTGATCCACTCAATATTATTCTAATGTGACCTATATATATATATTTTATCTATATTTTCTTCAAACTTGCACAAAATCAGCTCCACTTTTCCTCCATTTAATATAGGTCAATGATTACCCAGGTTTTTGCCCTCATGTTAGATGAGACTAAACAAAGTTTCTGAAATATACAATACAAAACTATGTTTTCAGGTAATAATTTATTTTTATTGCAGTAGAGTTTAGAGATCTCAGTGAGATTGTTGTATTAGACAGTGCAGTGACACAGAATGGGAGCCAGTCATCACTAGAAAAAAACTTTTCAGGCATGCCAGCGGAAGAGTGAAAGAGCAGGAACTACTTTTTCAGTTGAGCTGGGACACACAGATTGGAATTACTCAGGAAATCTACAATAGAGTACAGTGCTGAACTTTTATCTCCGGTTACACTCCACTGCTTTAACAACAAAACCTTCCTTCCTCTCTAATAATTAATATAAAGCCCACTCCAAAAATCCCAGTATTATATCTGCCCCATTACCTCAGCAATTCCAAACATCATGCTATTTTGCATTTGCGTAGGTCTAGCCTCAAGAATCTCAAAGCACTGTAAAGTAAAACCAAATGGAACTGGATT
Source organism: Scolopax mira (assembly GCA_004320125.1). NCBI lineage: Eukaryota > Metazoa > Chordata > Aves > Charadriiformes > Scolopacidae > Scolopax > Scolopax mira. Next base: position 60,980 of record BJBW01008961.1, read on the forward strand.
ATCCTCACTTTGCAAGTAGTAAAATAGCAACATAGAGGCATTAAGGATAGTCATCTCACCTAACTTTGGCCATCTAAAAGACACTGTTGCCTAGGCTGCTCCTTTTACCACCGGAATAATGTGAGCATCTTGAGAGGGTGGTTCCTCCTCTTCTTAGACACTTTGCTAAATCAATCACCGGAGAAGGCTCTCCCTTTCTTCTGCCTATTCCTTCCATCTACCCTACATGCCTAGACTAAATGCCTCATGTTTAGATGAGTGAGCTATATATCCCTACCCCGCCACAAAGTACATCTGTCTTCAGTGTTCTCTTGGTATCTTTTCTAAGAGGGAAAACATTGATTGCTCAAGGTCTGTATGTGCTGACTAGTTAGCACACACACGGGAAGTTAAGTGCACACTGCTAGACCTCTTAATTTACTGGCAAATGAGACAAACAGAACTCACTGCTTCCTAGTGTCCACATAGTCTAAAAGGTGACTACTGTTTCCTGAACTATGAACAAGCTAAACAAATGGCCCTACACTGCTAGGTCTAGCTGAGTTTTGTGATGCTCTAAGCCCAGAGTAGAAGCCCAGCAGGAATACTCAAGGTGCTGTCACAATATAAATGATGCTTATAAATAAAACTCACATCAAAATGAGATTTTTTTCCAAGAAAGGTGATAAAAGTCTGTTATCAGGCTTTGATCACACATCCTACTATTCAGAAAGGAAATATCTCTGAATACCAGTTAAAGTAAATCTCTCTGTGGCTGAAATAACTTTTAAAAAACTAGAAACTTTCATATTGTTTTCTCTGTCAACCCAGAGATCATATTTGGGGGTCAAAAACCACTTGGATTTTCTATGCAGATTTGCACACATCAGAAAACAATGGCACTATACTACACGACAGGGTCTTGAAGCTCTGATGTAACTGTGAAGTGGTATTTCAAATAGATCTTCTAAAATGGAAACTGGTTAACAGAACATTAAAGCGATGCCTCTTCCAACATTAAAACAAACAACAGGAATGAAAGATATGTTGTCTTGTCCCTCCCACAAAAGAATGACTTAACCTAACAGTTCCATTCTGTGCATAGAAAGTTAAGAAATGTATTTCATCATTTTTGCCAAATAAAACCCGATAAAGAAATCACAGGATACCAGTGGAGTTGCAAGAAAAAATAGCAGCACTTTCACTTGAGCACTTTCCATGTCCTAGAAGGAATGAGAAAGCAACAGTACCTAAAGAATCAGGTTTTGCAAATTCAAGTTTCTCCTCTTTCGTCAGTTACTGGCAAAAAGCACCCATTAGGTACATGTAAAAGTACTGAAGTCTTGCTTTAAAACAAAGCACTGCTGTGTAGTGAATAAGCCTGAATTGTTCATGTTTATCAGAAGCCCAGTAGTTAGCACAGAGCCAACAGCCAGAAACAGCACTACCACACTCAGCTTCTCAGTTTTAGTGAGTCGCCGTGTTTAAAATGAAAGTAATACGCTAACAGTTCCCTCCACCAGTATTTGTATCACTATTATAAATGGTTATCTGTTATCAGCAGAGAAGAATCGATACTTAATGCAGTAGCTGAAGAAGAGTTCTCACTGTTTCATGGCTGAGGGAAGAGAAGGGAGAGGGACACTAAGGAGCACGACTCCAGCCCCAGCTCCTGCCACCGAGAAGCGCCGCAGCAGCACGCAGGCAACCAGCTCATTTATCAAAGAGCAGAAGGAACTTCCAGGGACGAAGTATTGTAATGGCCTTTCCTAGGAATAAATTTGCATGACGTATTTTACCTCCTTCTTCCATATAAGCACAATTTATTTACATGACCTGTCCATTCCAAAAAGAAGAACAAAACAAAACAACAACAAAACCTATCCAAAAACCACAGTGGCCACCACTCTCCAAGTAAGAAGAGGAGAAAACAAATGGAAAAGTTCCCAGTTAACTCAGTGATAAGTATATATCCATATGCTAAAAATGCTAACGCTAGTAATTCCTAGTGCAGGTACTAACCTGTCAATAACAGTTTCGGACAATTTTTTGAGGGCATGAAAGTAATCTTAATACTTTGCCAAAATAGTATCTTCATGTCCATTTACATTAACTTTCCAAATCAGAGCAACCGACACTATGCCTAGGAATTAGACTGATGTGTTAATGTTTATTTTTATAGTCAGGAAAAAGAATATCTTAACTCTGAACTTTCCACTTTTGTTAATGATTAAAAATTTATTTAAATATTAACTTTTATAAATTAATAATTTATATGACACTCCTAAAATTTACTTACAACACATACTAGCCAAATCTGTTAGTTGTTTTGGGGGCAGGTAGATGGAGTGGGTGAAGTATTCAGACAAAATAAACCAATTTCCAATAGAAGGATATAGACCATGTTCTATTTATCTGAGAATAACATCTGTCATTTACTGTGGAGCAAATACGTTCAGAGGCTAAATGGTCTTTTTCAAGTGACACAGGGATTTTTTCTCTTCTTTTTTTTAGTACAACATGCCACAAATAGACCCAAATGGCTCTATTTAAAAGGGAATCTTTATTAGGTAATTTTTAAAATGGGAATTACGATATGTACTAGCAAAAATTGCTTGGCTGTTTACTTACTGTTTCTTTGCAGAGGCCAATTATCTTGCCAAAGGACAAGATGAAATCTGTTACCAAAAAATGGGATTTATATGCTAAATCCCATTTATAGCAGAGAGTTATTTTCTGTCTAGGTCTGGTCACCTAAAAAACAAGGGATAATAAATTGAAGACTGTATCATACTTCAATAATAATTACTGGTGCCCCAAACACTGTCCATCTCGCTGGCACGATGTCTACTTTTAAGTGAGAAAAAATGAGTCGGGGTGAGATAAAGAACAGAAGAAAAGGCTTCTGAACTTCCAGTCTTGTGCTTAGATGATTGCATTACTGTTTCTGACACAGAGACATTACATCTTCTAATTTTTTAAAGAAAAAAAAAATCCTGCATTTTTAATGTCTCTCTTGCGCGTCCACCTATGCATCCATATTTATGCAATCCACTATCATGACTAAAATAATTATTGCATAGGTGTCATGGCCATTCAAATCTGAAATTTCAGTCCTTTCGATATTGAGTTTATCTGTGTAAGCCCCTTAAAATATTGGGTATTTCTGTTCAGCAGAGTCCCTCCAATGCACACACTTACATAACCCTCCCCGCGGAGCCACAGGCAGCGCTTTCCAGTTAGGTTGAGCCCCGCCAATTAAAAGAAGTCAAGAGTTAACAGCAGGATGCTGCCGAGAAAAAAGCTTGACTTATGAACATGTTCAGATTGCCATTGCCCAAAAATCTGAGTAATGTTCCAGATATGTTATGTTAATCTGTTACACAAGATTGTCTGTAATGTGAATATTTTTTTAAGGAGTACTGAGGGTGGCGTTGGGGGTTGGATGAAGGCAGGTGGCCAAAGTTATTACTGAATTGAAGAGGATTATTTTAATTATTATTGGACTGTTAACCCTCTGCATGGTCCTATTTAGCCAGTTGCACTGTGTTTACGAGTAATATGATTTATAATAACCATTGTACTTGAAATTACTGCTGATCACCGAGGATTTGGGAATAAAAATAGATATGATTAGATGTGCAAAGCTCATTTGAATGTGGTTTATGCATGGACTGGGTTTCAATCCACTAAAAAATAGCCCTTAATAACAACATATCAAGGAAAAATGCAGTGAGAAATGATATTTTATGTATAATATGTGATCTGTATATTCTAGATAGACCTCATAATGAACGTGACCAAATACTGAACACGAACTGAAGAACAAACCTTTTGTGTTGATGCAAAATTTGAGTGGCAGGAAAAAAACATAACAGAAGATAAGGGTTTTCATTCACAATGCAATGTAAATTAAAAAACCATGGATACAAAAGAGTAGAAACAAGAAAGGTAATATAACAAACTTATATTTTGCCCTCCATCATTACAAGGATCAAAACAAGGGTATACATCTTCATTCTAGTCAGATGGCCACTGTAATAATAAACTGTAGTAGCTCATACCAGAAATAAAAGTATCAAGGACTCGGTTATGTTTTAAATTGAAACAAAGCAAACCATAACAAAAAAAGAAATAAAACAAACCATTAAATCTATGGGTTTCGGTTTTTTTCAAAAGAGGGGCAAAATACACATGAAAGTAAGGTGTATCTCTATTTATGCAATCACTTTGCCTTTAACTTCACTGGAAACAGCATGAAGCTCAGAGACTTCCCTTACCAAGTCTATTTTCACTCTAAATAGGTCTTGATGGTGCTGCAGCTGCAGAGCCAAAAAAAAAAACAAGGCCAAATTTAATGTGGTCATGCTAGTATGGTGGAAAAGCTTTTGTGAGGATTTGATGTTGTAACTGCATTTCTACATCTGTCCCCTCACAGACCTTCAAAGACTTAGACATCTATAGATACTTAGATGGATTATTAAATGGCCTGTTAGTAGAAGGGGTGGATTCAGGACACTACCACATTTGAATTTGGTATCTGCATTGGACTCTGACATTTCATTTGGATACTTAAAGCATTAATGTTATTGTATCCTGTAGACCTATATTAACAAGTTTGATGTAACAGATGGGCGCTTTTTCAAAAAAATGTAAACAGCTGATCTGAGAGACAGCACTTTCTACAGACAGACCTTACAGTGAAATATAGCACTCTACCGTGTATTCCAAACACATCACGGCACTGGGAGTAGACCACTTTATACAGTGAAGAAATACTACAGTAAACATAAAAGGAACACACCTCAATTTCTCTTCCCACTTTCTCTCATTTTAAAAAGAACATTCTCTCTCAAATTCTCTGCTTGTGATCTAAACAAAATTTAAAAAAATTTAAAAAAAAAAATCAAGAAAAATATTGCCTTCTATAAGCCAGGGCAAAGAATTTGAACCAATTCTAACTGAGCTTTGCAGGTCTTCTCATCATGTAATGTAGACAATGTAGAATGTCTCAACATCACTACATTTCTGAATTTTGCTAATTTAAATATTTTGTTCATTTTAATATTATCTATTACAGTAGACCTTAGTGATTGTCTGAAATGCAAGTGGTTTTCTAAACAAATACTTAAAAAACCTGCTCCTTATAAAAATAAATAAAGAACTTCATAAATAAGAGAAGCATGAGAAAGTAGTGGTTTTTTTTTTTTTTTGGAAATGAGGTTTTAACTATTCTTGTTGGATTACGGTCTTGAGTTGCAGGCTTGTTCTTGCACACATATTTTAAAGGCATATTAATAATAAAAATGGTTGCAAATATAAGACCATCTAGTTTCTGCATTTTTCACATTGTATATTTGCTTTAGCACAATTGAAATTAATAACAATAGCTACATCTGACTGGTTGCTTCTTGTATGATTTTTGTGATACAGTAATAAAAGACACTGAAAGTTCAGTGCTCTAGAATGGGAACTCTATTGTAATGTTTACTACAGGAAATTACCTATTGGACAACCCTGCCCAGAACCCTTAGCAGGAAATGGGACAGAGTTCTGCTTGAGAAAAGAAACAGCCAGCCTAGTACATCGTTAGCAGTGCTTGAAAACTGTCCTCCGTTGCGTGGGATGAAAGATGAAAAACTGCAGCTCTTACACAAATGGAAGATGCAACAGATTCCCAGAACTGTACCTGAATATGGGTTTTTTCCCCTTGGAAAATAAGAAAATCAAGGCAGTGCTCCCAAATAGCTGATACTATTGTCTTAACAACTCAGGTAAATAAGTAAACAACAAGGAAAAAAGAGTTGTGTTCACAATGGGCACTGAAAGCAAAGCAGAGCCGCAGGATGGGAACTGCCTAAAAGCAGAATCTCTGTGGTCAGAGTCCAACTTGCAGACACTTTTATTCAGATGCTCTTCTCCTTCCACAACATGCTTATGTAATATGGCCAGTATGCATCAGAGAAAAAATATCCACATTTCTTAGGCTTATGACAGTGTAAACTCCATTAGACGTGGTTCTGGTATGACAACCCTTATTTTGCACTTCTCCGTTTCTAACTTCCTTCGTCAATTCTCACTCTCATTCACTTAGCACTTCCATTTATTGTTTCAGGGCCAGATTTTCAGTACTTTCTGTTCATCTCCAGCTCTCTCTGCAGCTTTGTATGACAACCAAACTGATTCCCCTGCTGTCGTTTGGGATACTTTTAACATTAACTGGGCAAAGTCCACATTCTGTTACTTCAAATATTTCCCAAATATCTATTCACTCTGTGCTTTAGAGATTTCCAGACTTTAGTTTACATTCTTTAAGATTTGATTTTTGCCCCAAGTCCAGTGTTTTTGTAATATAACCTTTATATAAAACAAATGTTCCAGTACATGAGGAAGATTAAAGGAATGAAGGAGGTACTCAGCTGTCCTTTAATTTTACATATGTTTAATGTTATCTTGGAGAAATGTACCCATTTTCATTTTGAATCTAATCTACAAGCTATGTTGGAGGATTGTGTAAAAAGCCATCTTGCTAGCTGTTTAAAGAAACAAAATGGAACCAGGAACAAGTACAGGATGTTCAGTGGCAAAACACACTGGATAACAGATAATGCTTGCTTACTCTCTGATACTTGGTACCTCTGACTTTATCATATCCAGACGACTACAATCCAGAAGCAATCAGGATGATGGTTTTTGTTTGGCCTCTTAAACACAGAAAGCAGCTAGGCGTTTCCAGTCTGGGTTCAGCTATCAAATTCTTCTTGTAGTTATGAGAGTGGAGATGAAAGCAGGCTGTTTCAATTAGGCCAGCTATAGACACTATAGACACTATCCAGAGATGTGAATTAATTGATTTGAAGACCAAGGGGGACAGTTCCTGCATAACAGAGGCTGTAATTACAATTAAGTACAGCTCCAAATCCAGTAGAAATCAAAGATGACCGTATCAGGCCCGTCTGTAATCAAAAGTGTCTCTTTCCCTCACCAAGTGCAAAATACCCCATGTTTCTTTCCATTTCTAAAAGCAATTTGGGTTTAAAATGAACCTATATGAAAGATCTTTATTCCTGAGTGGACATAAACAAATTTTCCACTGAATCAAAAGACTGAAACAATGAAAGTATTGGGAAGTGAAGTGGTGATGGGGAGGATAGGTCTGCTTTTTTGGCAGTATTTGTAGAACATTAATTAGGGTAGGTGTAGTCCTGCTGGGTCTAACCCTCTGCTCAGATGCCCCATAACATTTTATGGCTCCCAGTTTTACACCACACATCTCAGAACATAGCGAAACTGCTCATATATACATATATTTTAAAAGACAGAAAACTCTTGAGCACACATCCAAAGCAGATCAATTGCCTTTGCAGTATTCTCAGAACAAAATGTTCCACCAGCAGATCTGATAAGAAGAGCCAAAAAATGGAAAACACTTGCTACCAATTTATTGCAGTCACCCATAAACTATTACTAGAACATTATGTATTGGGGTTCAAGCCAGAAAGCTATTAAAGCGGACTGCACTAGACTCTTTCCACTATGCTACCGAAGCATTAATAAGTCCTTAGAGAATTGTGTTTATGTTGAAAGAATCATCTTATAATCAAATTTTCACACACAAAAAATGCAGCTCTTTTCAGAATCACTCTGTGCCTTTGCTCTCTCCCCCACATTGGCTAGTGTCTCCACACAAATACCATCATTTTCTATGTTTCTGTCTGGCCCAAACCCTGACGTACATACTTTGTGTTCCAAGCTGGACAAATTTCAAGATAAATGGTGCTAATTGACAGTGTTAATGGGCGCAGGATGTACCACATCCTTTCCCCTGTTGTCTCTGCATAAGTGTCTTTCTCACTCCTTACAGTCATTCTTTGTGCAAGAAGAAAAAGAGTTAAAAAATAACGCTAAAAGGGCATCAGTACTTTTTTTTTTTTCTTAGACACATAAATAATAAACACAGTGGTATTCTATGGGACTGTGTTTCTAGTCCCTGTTACAAGAAAACGTCTAATAAATCAAAACCCTCCTTTCCCATTTAAGGGACAACTGATACCCAGGAAGATGACAATTAACCCAATGATTTAATATTTTTACCTCCAGAATTGTTGTTTTCCTTTGCAAAGGTCTGTACTTTCTTTTCAGTTACATTCCTCTGATGGCACACAGATGCAAACCATGTAACAGAGCTGACACAGTAGAATGATAGCAGTTCCTCTATCCCTGGAAGCTCTAAAACATTAAGTCTTAAGTCTAGGCCATGACTCCAGAAAGACTTCAGATTCAACTTGTATTAACTACAAAAAAGACCTAAAAGAAGGCCTAAAGAAGGGAAACCAAGTCCCTCATATGCATTTATTTATATTATACTAAGCAACTAGATCAGTTAAAAATTGAAATTTGTTATATATATATTATGATGATACATTTTATTATCATTGTCAGTGTTATAAAACCACTTCACCTGTATTCCCAGAGTCCTAGAGAGTAGGACTAATGAAACAGTAGGGAATTCTAGAAAGGACAAGCTTATGATAACATAAGGCCGTTATGATTTGCCTTTTCTATCCCTGGAACATCCTTATGGTTTCAGAAATGACTGGGAAAGCAGTCCTGGCTGCCAACTGACCCATAGGATGCCATAACTGGGTAGGAAAAGTTAAACTTTCTTGCAAACAAGAATTTGCGGCAATAAAAAACCACTATAGTGGCTGTAACTACCAAATTTTGATACTTTGTGAACTTGTTGGACAAATGTCATTAAATTTGATTAGACATTTGACTTCAAATAGTCTGATTTGAAGAAATGTTAAGAACTTGCATCTCTCTCTGATATCAATGGAAATAACAGAAACTTTGTCTCTCTCCTTGACTTAGGCCTTTAGTATACACAGATTAAAAACAAGGATAGCCGGTCAAATGCATCCCTTAAGTAACTTCACTCAATCCCACTGTGTTCTTTATCTCTTGATTAATGACTGTGGGATATATTGCTTGCTCAGGCAGCAAATTTATGTGTGCAGCTTTTCTACTTGTTTGTGTAATTAGTTACATTCCAATCAAACAACAAAAATAATAAGCAATCATTTCTACCTGCACTACTGCACAGGACGCAAAAGAGTGATTTTGTAGTAGATAAACAAACCAGATCTAAAACTCAATCTCTCTCTATGGTTTGCCTCTTCACAGCAGGATTCAGGCTCCAACATCATCATGAGAGTCAATGAAATCTTCAACTTGAGAAGTCCTTTTTGATTCTTCAGAGAATATGGAGACACATGCTGGCATAACAACATGTCAACGAGGTGTTTTAAGCAAGACCCTTAGTATAATGCAGAAAAACTCTCACTATGCCAGGAAAAGGAATGACAATACTTAAGCAGAAAAATCAACACCCCAGAAAGGCTTGGAAGCCCTCAGGTCTCCGGAGCAGATTTCATCTAGAACTTCTGCAGCAACTGAATTGTAGCACCTTCTGCTCCAGCTCCATTAGTCCATATACTTGCAAAAAAGTTTTCCCTTGATTCACTGAAAGGTTTACATTAAGACAGAAGTCTGGTGCCCAGGAGAAATGTCCTGGATGTTTTCTAGGCTTAAAAGGCAAGATGTGCCTAATATGATTTTTCTGTAAAGGGCAACTGAAGTATGGTATTAATAAAAAATAAACAATGTTAACTTATGTGAAACTTCCTCTCTTCTCCAAAAATACACAACTGAAAAAACCCTACCCCATCAGTACTAATGCACAAGCAAGTCCTCTCCATCTGCCAAATATGTAGGTCATTTCAATGAGTGACAGAGACAAAGAGGCCTGATTTTAATTCATGAAATATTCCTGTTAATAGCAAAGTTATTGAGACATCTGTTAAAAGCCTGACCTGTTATAATGGAGGGATATCTAAAATGACTGAAATTTCTATTTAAATTAATGCTACACTATTTTATTGGGCATTTTAAAGAGGTACTGCTATTAACAAAAACATTATATAAATCAGAAACAGGCCCACAATAATCCTCCAGATAAAATCTGGTGCTGTCTTATAATGCCACTGTAAAAGCTTTTATTTGCATGTCTACTATGTGTATATATTACAATATAGCAAATATGTAAAAAAAAAAATAAAAAACGTCTTAGAGTCATAGCAGCCCAGTTTAGTTTGTCAGGGAACAGTTGGCAGACATAAGAAAAAAAAAAAGTAGTAAATATGTTTCGTGGTCTGTATATAATTGAACATTCTTCAAATTCCTGTAATGGAAATGTCAATACCATGGAAATCCTTGAAATGTGGACACAGACAGATAGATGTGACTGAAGCCAAACACCTCCACCCAGAATGAATAACAGGCCTTTGACAAAAAAAATCTACATAATAATAAACTACCCACTCAATAATACCAAGAAAATTAAGTTTTTGTTTTTGGGGTAGTGGTGAGGTGAGTAGAGAGAGGTGGAAGACTGATGACAAAAGCTGTCAGGAGGAGTGCAGTGCAGAGGCAAGGTATGGATGGGATCTCCCCCTCACCAGCACTCAGAGAAAGTGAGCTGAGCACCAGGAAGGACCTTCTGATGCCACTTACATGGCTGGGCCCTGTGTTACAGCAAAGATAAGGGCTATTTTGTTACTGTCTGCAAGAGAACAGGACCCATGACTAGCTTTCTTCTCTTTATAGCAGATGATCTGGAAGGTGTTTTGCACAGGTGGCAAGTACCTAATTCTCAGAGGCTGGATACTGCTTCAGGAGCTCTGTGCTGCATGCACTTCTTCCCACTGGCTTATTCCCAAAGGCAGATGTCAGAAAGGGAAAGGCAGGCTTTCCTGGGTCACAGAGGTATGAGCTATAGGTAAAGACAGAGGTCCCAGGTCTTCATTATAATCCCTAAGGAAACACTCAGCACATCATCTCGGCTCCAAGCCAAAGAGAAATCTGAACATGCACTGGCCTTTCTTCTCTTTCTCCATGTCCTGGTTTCTTCACAAGCTGCTCCATGCCCACACAGGTGGAACCTGTAAAGCTTCCTGCAGTACTGCCCCTACTACAGATGCCTTGTGGACCAATGAGATACTGAAGTGCATAGCAGAAAGTATATAAACAACCAGGTATGCCTGAATAACAGCTTCTCAAAAAGCTGCCAGAAGCCTCCAAATCAGGATCCAAATTACAGGATACAATATAGCTCTGAAAGTTTACCAGTAGACCACTTACAGTTAGTTTATATTTAATTCAAGGTTTCCTTTTTCTGAATCTTAAAAAATGCTGGGAAGAAGATCAATGTACTTTCATGAGAAATGCTGCTTTGCTTCTAAGGGACAAAACTCAGAGGCATCTTTTTTTTTAAAAAAAAAAGCATGGGTCAGCTAAGATAAACTCAATACCCACGACAAAAAATACTAGTATATGCAAAAAATAGAACGTGTAATATAGGCTCCTCCATCATGACAAGATATCATGCATTCCCTCTTCAACATCTACTTAAGTCATACTATATAGCCACTTGGTGTACCACCCATGTGAAATCTAGTCCTTTTTTATAAAATTAGCTAAGCAGAGATCTGGGTTTTACTATTTCTCCTGATCTGCTCTGTGAATGTTCAGAGTTTCACAAGCATGGCTATTTTTACCCCCTCCCAATCTATATTTCACCACTTTTCTTATTGCTTTTTTTTTTCTCTATTGCTGTGTGAGACATCACTGTACAATGTAAAATATGTATACCAGGGAGACAAACTGCCTCTACTAAAGGTTCATCAAACATACAAAACACACAGATTTTTTCTTCATTATTCAGCTATAAAAGCAGTAAGAGAGAAAAGTGCCAGTCTCCCCTTGGCAGTAAAATATTGTCTGGATTTCTCTACATCTTAAATTCTGAAAACTGTGCAATTCGAATAATTTCTTAATTGTATTTCTGAATGGATTATAAAGATGGCAAAATACGAGCAAACAGTGCATAAATGAATGATACTGTACTTTGGTAAGATCTAAGGATATATTTGTATTATTTCATTCCCCTTTCCAAATTCACGTTCTTCTGGTGCAGATCGTGGTTTCAAGGAAAATCCCTACTTAACTAAGACCAAATGAACGTCACTGGAGAATTCCAACTGTGCCTTTGCCTGCAATCATTACAAATTGGGCATTATGAAAAGAAAATGGACTAAGAGACACAACTGTTCTTAAGTTTATAAAAGTTTCATTCAGTAATATTTTCCTCTCGTTGCACCTCATTGGGGATATTACTTGACAGACCTTCCTCTTAAACCACCACTGCAAAACAAAAAGCACAATCCTATCACATACTTCAGGGCAGGAAGTAAGGACAGTGGACATAAGGTATAGAAACCATACTTGTGGGTAAAATTTCCTATTGGAAAACTGCAATAACACCTTCTCAGCCCAAGGAATGCTAACAAATAGAATGATACTTAAGAAGTAGATTATTAACATCAATGAAAAACTCTTATAAAGAAATGTCTTCCACTTGAAAAAAAAATTGCTTTTGTCTGCAATTTTTTATACTTAATATGGTAAAAGTAACAGAAGTGAAAGATATTAGTGGGAGAAAAAGTTATCCAATTTTCAGTGCATGTGCACTTTGCAGCTTGTGTAATAATAAGATTCATTGCCCCCCCCATGAAGCCAGGAGGTCCAGATCCTGTGAGCAGGACTGGCTCTTCACACCTTTCACTTAGGCACAACTCACTCAAATCATTGTAGTTCTCTATAGAACTATTCCCCTTGAGAAATTTTCATAAGCTTGATGGCTTAATTATTTTCTCTTTTGTTTAGTATGTTGTTCTAACTTAGTATTGGAGGAAACAGAAGTCCTTATTTACAATGATTTTTCTTTTTAAAGGACTGTGACTATGCTCCTCATTAGGAGTATAGCAGAAGCTGGGATTCTCTTTCTTGTTTTAAAATATAGTCATTTTATGAAACATTTTTTGCTTTAATACCAAAAACATTGCTTCAGCATCTTCTAGACCAGAGCAGAATTATCCCTCTGTTCCAAGAGACTTTACAGTGTCATTTTTTCCCATTCTGATTTAGAAGAGAACCACCTTCTCTTGAGCCTTTCATTAAAAGAGTAAGAAAGATAAAACAGACTTCATCTGAGACCTGTGAGGCTCAGAGACAAGACCTTGCTGTCTTATTAAAAAATAGGACTTGAATATGGTTGTTCTCCATCTTAGGTAAAGCAACTTGACTGTAAGGCAACTGACCATTTTTAATGGATTCTCAAAGTTTCTGTTACTTTGAACAGGCAATTTTTTTAAGGAATGATGTGAAGCCCAGGAAATCCTTAATAAAATCTAGTAAAACTCCTTAAAAATACTGAAACAAAATGCAATCTCCACTAATGTCAGTATTACCATATATAATGACTAAATGTGAGTTTCTCTGAGGTGATCATTTTCTCTGGAAGTATATTTGCACACACGTGTTTTCAAGTCCTTTTTCTGGCTACCAAGCTTCACTGGAAAGCTGAAGAAATTTTAAAGCATAAGTTTCTTTCAAACAGGTAAAGGGGGAAGAGAGAGATCTAAACAGACCTTCAGGTAGCCCAGGAGTACCTTGGCTGGGACCAGCTTTCTCTGACACCCTGTAAATACAGGGAGACTTAAGCAGAGAGGACTTGACAGGAAACGTGGGGAAACAGCTGCCATTAAGAATCATCACAACAATTTTTATGCACTTCAGAAGTATTACAGGGGTTTATATTGGGCCCAATGCTATTAAAGCTAATTCAGAAGTTATCAGTTCTGCAGTGACAGCTAGAACAAGGCCACAGTAGCAAAGTCAGCAGTTGCAGAGCCAACCCTTCACCTACTTACAAAGGCTGCACAGGTGGCTTTTCACCAGATCCAATTTTTTCCACACACATTCATTTCAGAGGGATAGAGTGGAGCAAATCTCAGATCAAGTCCTCTGATTTAGCCTTCAAACAATACAGTTGAAATCTCAATTCCTTTTTGGCTTCTTGAATATAAAAGCCTGGGGAGGCAAAGGGAAGGCAGAGAAAATCAAGAGCTTAGACTTTACATTTCCATGTTGTCTCACACCTTGGAGGGCACCTGGGTAAGACTATGAGGGGTCTAGAGACCTCCAGTAATACACATCCTACCTTTTGCACTCATAGTTGGTGATGTCTTTCTCATTTTCAGTATTTTCATTTAATAAGAGACAAGAAGAAGGTAAGTTTCAGTCTCCTGTTTCCTCTCTTCTTTCATAGCCAAAGGTGCTTCTAAGAACAGGGCCTGACTGTATCCCTAAATTGCCGTCCAGGTGTCACCTGGGCAGGAAATTACATCTTGATCTATTACCTTTTACAGTAAATTCATGGTGTATTTTTACTCAAGAAGGTGTATGGTTGAAAGAGACTCTGTAAAGGTACCAAACAGACCTGTGAAGTTCAAAACTTTCTAGAGATTAGATTTCTTCTGAAGTTCCACTATACAAACAAGTTATGTTTTAATGTATAAACACAGAAACCTCACTTCAATGCAGACAAGACTTAAGATGTTGTTCCTTTTTTCCTAAGAATAAGAGAATAGTATAAAAGATTTCCTGAGCAGATCTCTCCACAATAGCTTGGCACAAGTAGTATGTACTAATAGTTTACCATAAAAGAATGATCAATACTCCAGGGCACTAGCCATAAGCTGAGGAGCATCAGGGTCACCCAGAGGCTCTGTGCATACGTTGTTACTTCTGGCAAGTGGCAATCTCACCATGTTCCAATTCTTCATCTAAGAAATGAAAATAATAGCTCTGCCTCTCTGTCAGCATTGCACAGCTGACCACACTGAAGTTCTGTTCGTAAATTTGAAGGTAAGAGGGGGTATTGCTCCCTGTTACTGAAGGCTGAACAATTATTTTTTAAGCCTGGCTGGTAGAGCGTTCGGTGCTGAAGGCCAAGCGTGGTTATGGATTAAATTTATGGCATATTGGACAAAAGTTACAGGATTCATGCACAGAAGCTATTTTTCACATCTGTGGCTCTCTCCCAGACTTTTAGGGGTCTGCAGTGAAGAGCATAGCATTAGTTTCAGTGTCCCCAAAGTTGGAGAACTTTGACTATTACACTAGTCATAAAATAAGCATTTTAACAGCTTCCAAAAGTAGAAAAAGCTTTTAGGAAATGGAATGCAAAGAGAAAACACAAGATGCTGGAAGGCAGCATAGAGAAAACGAGATTGAAAAGATTTAACCTGAAATATTTCTAAATTTATTTTCTTATTTTCGTTTCTGAGCCCTAATATTCAAGATAAATCTTACAGAAGCTTCAAGTAGTACTTTAAGATGTCTGGAATACAGTCTGCCAGCCTTAATCCAGAGCTTTTGTTCTTTTCACTTGTTTTCCAACATCACTACTATAACATATTTAACATACCTTAAAAAAAAAAAGACAAAACCCACCTAATCCATCAAGTTGGGTTTAATTTACACAGAAAAATAATAATAAAAAAAAGATTATATATTTCTCTGGGCATCACACACTCTGATTTCCAAACTCTAGACCAAAAATACTAAGTGAGACCTTAATGTGGGCTTAAGTCTACACTTAAAACTAGCTGGTTTTGGTTAAAAGCAACTACAATGAAATTTAAGAAATATGAAAACTTACATGAGAAAAACCACTGGGGGTTGGATTGTGTTGAATTTTTATTCATATTTATTAAACATTTCCCAAGAAAGAAAACATTTTTACCACTGAATGCCTTCTACAGGAAGCCACTAAGGAACATTCAACCTAGTCTAAGAAACAGAAATGTGTCAAGGAGGAAAGAAAGCAACTAGGTTCACAGGATCAATGAAATTTTCTTTTTCCTTTCCCAGGCAAGACAAACTGTTGCCCAAAATGGATATAAACAGAAGTGATGCATATAGGCCAACACAGAAGCCTCACATTTTGATCCAGCCTTACCAGGCAGATTCTCAGCAAGTGTACATCATCACAGACAATGAAAGCAAACATCTGATTATTTGGCTACTACTTTGTCCTGACTAATTTTGGAAGCAGAGAGTCCACAGAGGAAACTAGAGCTTCCATTTGTCCACAAAGTCACTACCATAGTATAGCCTTTATATCAAAGAAGTCCTAAAGTCTTCATTTAACTTCAGTTGAGAATCACCAAAGGTTAGTAGAGTGCTTCAGTAACAGTGAAGTAAATGTGGTAACAGGAATCTTTCAAGCCAGCAAGATCTGCTGATGTTCTGCCTTCTTGATGAAAGAACACACCTACAAACAGTGCATGTCAGAGCCAATTCTCAGTGCACATGTGGCACAGCAAAGAAGTCCCTGTTTCACTTCAATGAGATCTTTATTGTCACCAACCCAGTCTATTCCATTCTTAACTGAAACTACTGAAGACAATGGGACTGTCTCCCTCTTTTGCATCATGCAAATGGTTCCTGATCACACGATGTCTCTACAGCAACATGAAACAGTTTTAAGCCTCCTAAGCCTATGTGGCAGAGACTAGCTTGTATCCACACTGCTCAGAGCTAAATGCCCCTACAGTAGACCTGTCTTGAACAGAATTATGTGAGAAAGTACAAAGTGGATCCACAGGGACAGTTAACACATGAACTGCATAGAAGATTGGGAGTCAAGTACTCAAACTCATCTCCTGGCCCTCTTCCATTTAGGAGAACAAATAGTGGTATACAATTCCCAAACTTTAACTGAAGCTAGTTTGGAAGCTACAACTAATTTTCAAAAGTGACCTTGGTATTTCTGATCCTAAGACAAATCAAGCCTCACAAAAATGCAGAGGGCTTTATCTCCTAACCGGATGATCCACTACTGAAAATGGATTGTAAGAACTTCAGGCATGATTGAATCTATTACTGAAATACTGAGCTGGCATTTGAAAAAGACAAAATAAATGTGTACAAATGGAGAACAATTCTAGACTCAAGCTTTTGTCAAACAAAACTTAAGGAGGTTCAAGTTGTTTTTCATACAGGAAAGGCAGATATAAGTGACTAAGAAGCCACCAAGAAAACTCTTTCAATGCAAGTATCTACTACCTGGCATATACTTTTGTTCTTAAGGGACTACTGAAAAAAACCTCCACTTAATGAAAGTTATAACAGTAGTGAGTTTTCCATCTCAATTGCCCAATATCATACAATCTCCAATGTATCTGTCACATTGAAACCAGTTTCCAGTAAAGAAGAACTTCTACACCAAGAACTTCTATGAAAATATTCTATTAAGTACCATGTTTGTAAAATTCTGAAGGTGCCAACAAACTCAAAGATTGACAAAGCTGTGTCCCCACTGATCATCACTGGCATGATCATCGCTGGCAAAGCAAGTTGGAAGACAAAGTTCATGTCCCAAATATAGCTCTACAGGAAAAAAAATATTAACTAACCACAAGCAGAAGTTTCAAGAGTCATTGACCTGGATTGATCATTCTGTATTTAATTCTGGTTTATGTAATGCCTTCTTCCCTCCACACCCCAATTTTCAATGTATTTATGTTTTTTTTGTCTCTGGAAAATGGAGTTAAGAATACTTAACCTATTACTCTTGCTGATCAATACCATCTGTGACAAAAGACTAGTGAGTTACATTGAAGAAATTAGACACCAAAAAGCTTTTAAAATTACCAAGAAATCAAGTACAATGTACAGTTTTGTTGACTGGTCTGGATTAACTCCCAAAATTGGCTGATAGGAAGATGCGAGAATCTTTCCAAGAAGTTAAAACCTGTTACTAATAAAAGTAGCTGCAATATGAAAAATTAGGCTCTTCTCCCTTTAAATCACAGCACATAGAGGCACTGAAGTAAATCCCTTAATCTCTTTTTAAGTAGCTATTTTATCCCAACTTCCTCTGTGGTTTATACCCTCAAAGCATGTACACCACAACTCAAGAACAGACGAGGCAAAGAGCTTAAAGTTCGTCTTCTTTAAAAAGCATCTATAATAATAATAATATAAAAGCCCACCCAACAAAAGCCAAACCCAACAAAAATCCCCACAACCAAAAAAACCACTAAAGAAACCACTAACCTGAGATTGGCTTTCCTGATCTTTTAAGCCTTTGTCCAAGAACATGCATCGAACAGAAACATTCACCACTCTTAAAAATACCATCATGTATTCACTGAGGCATGTCAATGATAAAAACACTGTATGTCTGCATCCTTTCCAAGTACATATCAGATCATGAATCTGTTTTCATCCTTGTAACCAATTTACAAGTAAGAAAAGCAGGACAGTGATTTTAAGGCCTCAATTCTGTATCTATGGACAAGTTTTCTGCTTTCGTCACCACAGTATTCTGTACAGCATCAAGCAGATCCATGGGAACCTGTCAAGACTAGGACACAGCAGTCAAATTAACTTGCTCCAAAATTTCTAGCAAGTCAAGAATGGACTGAGATGCAGACCTAGAAATCTAAATCTTTTAGTAATTTGCTGAAACTGAACTGATGAAGAAAGGTTCAGTAGTAAATTTTAAATGGTGATGCTGTTTCTCAGGGAAAACCAGAAAAGTGTATTTAAGATGGTGGACCCTGCCTTCCTCAAACAAGGACAATTCCACAATATTATAAATCTATGCCCAACTCATTGAACAAGAGCATAAAATGTGCTGGATTATGAAAGTAAAAATGTTCGCTTAGACAGTTCAATTTAATGGTGACACACATTGTTTGTTTTTTTTTTTTTTTTTTTACAACACTTTGCATTTGCACAGAACTTTAGACACATTCATGAACTGTCATAATCTTTACCAGGGAGGCAAGTATCATTATCTACATGTTACAGATGGGAAATTCCAGGCAGAACAGTTGGGTATTGCATCTAGGACCACAGAAGAAGTCCTATCAGTGCCAAAAAGAGTAGATCCTCTCCCTCAGACTCACACTCACAACATGCCTCTCAAATTGCATACAAGACTGGTCTCCATTTGATAATGAAGGTCAGTCCTATCTTTTAGTTTTTATAAAGAATAAAACTGTAGATGTGGCTTACAGCATTTACCTTGTCATCTGGATGATTCCACTAGCTCAGCAGAGGAAACACCAGTGTAACATTGAAGGTTACAAACTGAAGTGTAAGATCACCAGATTTTAAGGAACATGCCAGAGAGGCAGATGGTTATATAGTAATGAAAGGAGAGCATTATAAACTAAAACCGCATTCTACAATCTCCTTTCTTGTTTAGACATATGCACCCTGACTATTTACTAAACCCATCACACATCTTTACATTTCATCACCTGCATCAGCTCTGAAATTTTTTGTGTTTGTTTTTGCTTAAATAAAAATAAACAGAAATCTTCACACCTGGTGCTCACATTTAAAGTCACAACACAGATAAAGAACCACTCATGAACTGGGAAAGGGACACTCAGTAGCTGAATTATGGGTTCCCATAACATTTCATTCCTTTGGTTAATGCATTTCTTTGAACTCCTCTGTCCTAAGTGCACAGGATATATGAGCATATCAACATTTTCATGACAGCCCAAATCACCCACTTTCCATAGCAGTAGATTGACGTGTCACAGAGAGTGTGATTAGGAGGTTGTCAAGAGTACACAAAGCACCAGATTAAAGCTCAAAACCAAGACATATTTGCTCCTTTGGTTATTAAAAAAAGATCAGCAGAGGAAGAAAAACCCTGTTGTAATTGAAAAATATGAGGCTTAATATATTGTTAAAAATGCTTCTGTGCAAGGCTGCTTGGGATTTTTTTAAACCAACAATATATTATTTTTTCATAGCAAAAACATGCATTTATTATAATATGGCCTCTACTTAGGTTGGTATCAGGTTGACAGACCAGCACCATTTGTTGCTGCACCAAACTCTTAAAAAAGAAAGAAAAAGAAGAAGAGCAGAAGGATAAATACACATTCCTAACTTTGACATTGTTTTGAGTCTGTCTGTAGATCATGTTGCTGACTATGTTACAAAAACCTGGTAATTCTTTGGATCTCCCTATTTCTCTTAACTCTAAGCCACTATGGTCCACCTTTTACTTTTTTAGTACAGGAATCTGAGTCTGCCAGTTCACTATCCTTTCTGAGAAAATCCATCAGAAAGAAGGGAAGCAGGCAAGCTCTCATCCTATCCCACTAATGTCCAGGAAATGCCAGCCTAGCAGCTGTCACAACAAAAGAACTTCAAAGTCACAGCAAAAAACTAACAATTGCCCTTACTAACACTGTATCATAAATGAAAAATAACCTTATGAGAACCAGAATTTGCTTTAAAAAAATGAAAGAAAAAAAAAGAAAAGGGTAGGCAGAGAGGTATTTAGTTGTTGGTTGGGATTCTTTCCCTCTTTTGAAGGAGAGATGCAAACGCCCATATTCTCCAAACTGTCCTTGATTAAAATCTTCAAGAAAGTTATCATTCATGCCACCTCTAACCTTAGTCTTCTTGATGAAAGTTTTCAAGGAAAAATGCTTCCATCGCATCCTTGGTGCAAGTACTCAAGAATGTGCCTTTCTCATGAGCTCTGAAAATCTTAAAACTCCTTGTCTCCTTGAAGGAAGTAAACGGATGTCTGCTAAACACTTAGGTTTATATTAACATTTCTTCCCTCTTATTTATTGAAAAAAAAAAAGTCTTTTTAGAAAGCACTTCATATTTTGAGAACACTGAATGCTTTCTTTCCTTTTTTTTAGTATTTTTGGCAAAGTATGTTTTTGATTATTTAATCTCTATTCTAAATTGCATCTGACTCACATAACCTCCATACTTTAGAAACCACAATAAAAGTGCCATATATTAGTTATAAATGAATAGGGAGTGAGTCAGTGAATAGTTAAGGACATTCCATGGAAATGCATGAGCTGCATACTAAGTTTTTAGAAAAATATTCTATTTCATTTTTAGAATTAACAGTATAGGTTACTTGGAACAAAGAAGATACTCTTTTTTAAATTCCCAGATGCAATGTGTTTTGTTTTTCTTATACACCTTTGTCTGTTCTAGTGAAGTGACAGACACACTGGGTTTTTTAGAGAAAGAATAGTTACAATTTGTAGATACCAACGGATTTCTGTAATTAAAATTTTTAACTCTTTCACTGGGAATACCTCATTCTTTGGCCTTTGCAAGGCCATCTTACAATATCAGCTTACAGAAATGACTTTACAGAAATCACATGTTTTTCTCCAGCTACTGAGTTCAAGTGTGCTTAAATTCAGTGATTTAAGTATTACAAAGAAATAAAAAAAGTTGATACTTCTACTTGCCAAAGCTCATATTTTCAACAATGTCCTCATATTGAACATATGAAGAAGTTCATTAAATACAAACTGACGTTTTCCATGCAACATCATGTTTGCAGATCCAAAGACTAATGCCCCTTACCGCATGCATCCCAGATCCAGTAAGTATGGTATAAATAACTACACAGAAATCCTAAATAGGGGACATGAAACAAGCAGAGTTCTTAAAGCAGACAATTCTAGCTATAAAAAGAGTCATAATAAATCTCATTCTATCAAACCCATAGCTACTGTCTGAAAAACAACTTTTTCAAGATCAAAATCTGAAACAGCTAGAACATTTACCACAGATAAACCTAAGAGAAAGGTACGCCATTCCAACTTAGAAGGAGGAAAGCTTTCTGGACCATAATCTGAAGATAAACTTAAATGTGATGTGGAAACGTATCTTGGATGGGGCCTTGGCAATACTGGCAGCCATAATTAATTTCCAGAAAAGCTATTAACTGGATAGGTGCTGGGTATGCTGGAGGAAAAAACCCAAACAAACCTCATGGTAAGGAATTGCTCAGTGGATATAGGTGCACTAAAAGTAAAGGCATGCAGTATTGTTTCCCACTGCCTCTCCCAACTTGGGCTGCACTAGGTGTTTGGATGGAGAAGCCAGGTCAAGCTCCAACACAATCATCTAGCCACACCTTAGATAACCCCTGGAGAATAGGGGTAGGCAATCAAGGACCCCCCTAGATTAACAGAAGATAACAGTATTTATTAATTATTAATCTCACACTGAAGCATGGGGAGTAGAGAGGACAGGCTTTTGGAGCCAGTACTCTGCAGTCATAAACCAAGGCCACGCAGAGCTCTGGCAACAGACCAGCGTTGACCCCAAACCCTGTGTTGGCAGAATCTCACCTTTTTTTCCACCTCTACTTGTCTGTCACTACCACGCAGGAAAAGTTCAGGGTTCAAAGGAGAGTCCACCCAAATATACCTTTGGCTCACAGCAGTATTAAGCAATGTTCTCTGTTAAATGACAGCTCGGGACAGCAGCTCTTTGAGCAGAGTACCTAAATAAAGAACCCCTGGGCAGGATACTAGTAACAAATCTTAAATCAGCAGTTGCTCTCTATACATGATAAAATAAGGATTTCCTCAAATGACACAGGTCTGGGAGATTCTAAACCTCTTCCCACTAAATCCCCATAGAAGAAAAAAAAAAAAAGGAAAAAAAAAAAGTGTCCACCCACACAACCATTGTAAGTCTTTCCACTTCTCAGATGGAGATGTACACTCCCCTGATATCTCTGCCAATAAAACCAGAAGGAGGAGCGAAACTTAATGAGATATAAAAATATAACTGGATTCCTTTTTATGTCATTTGCTGGTTTTATTTTTGGACTGTTTACGCACTGAGGTGACATGATCTGTAGCAGTACAGCATAACTCTAAAAACCACCATCCCTCTTTGCAACACTTGCTCTGGTGTGTCCTGGCTAAAGCTAAACAACGGCTGATGGTGCAGAAACTGATCATCGACACTCAGAAAATGAAATGCAACAGACAGGGATAAAAGAATTCTTATTCTTCAGGGTTTAGCTTGTAGCTGGCCACATGTGCCAGAGAGGCAAGGATGAGAAAGGCTCTTCCCAAGAGTATGACCAGAACAGAAAGCTCAGCATTTTCAACTGGGAAGATAACAGTTCTAGTGAGTCTAAGCAAGACAGTGACTCCTTTCTGTCGTGTAACTTTCAGAGGGTATTTTTCAAGAGCACCAGGACTATTGCGCTCATGGTGAAACTTCCTGTGTTGTCAGTAAGGACTGTAGTGGCTTTGCTGAAGTTCTCTCTTCTGTAATCAAAAATAGCCCATCTCTTCAGCCTTCCCCAACAGCCATCCTCTGTGGCGTCTGTCTGACCAAATGATCTCATTTGCACAGCCAGGTACTTTCACAAAGCAAAACAAGGTGCTTTTATCAAATCAAAAGCCCCAGTCTAGCAAACTAAATGACATTTCAAAACATATCTGTCTCACCTGGTGCCATTTCCCCACCTGCTTCCAGCGGTTTACAGATAACGCAGGATTACCAAAGTTGGGCATGCTCCCAGCTTTATATTTGGAGTACTACAAAGAATGGCATTTGGTTTGCTTTCTCCTGTACATACCAGTGAAGTAGGACCTTCTTAAACTGAACCACTTGAGAACTGAAATATTCCAGTAACCTAATATTACACAAGCTTAAAGGCTTATCCCCAGATGTGTGCTCAGAATTGTCCAGTGAATTCAAAGGCACAAATACAAAACCCTTCTACACATGGAAAACCCTTTAATACAGCTATTGCTTCCCAGTGAGCTACGCATGCAACACTGGGTACTGCTCTGAAGTTGGAAGCAAGCACTATTTATACTGCAACAGAGAGCAAGTTTGGTCTTAACAGGAGGGATGCCAGCTTCCCAAGCTGGCACGCATGATGGTTTTGCACACAAGAAAATAAAAATGAGGAACAGAGGGCAGAGAAGGGAGAAAGAACTGTAGTCCTCACTCCTTCTGTCTGTATCTATTATGAGTGCTCTAAACAGCTCTAAACAGTAAAGATGTCCCTACTAATCAAAAATACCATCCAGATTAAACAGTGGTCAGGACAATTAAGTATTTTTAGACTTAAATTAGTCCACTACAATTCATCAAGATTATAAAGGACCTCATAACTAAACTAAACAGTGTAAATCTGCAGCCTTTATCAGAATGAATAAATACGTAGTGAGCACTCTCAAGTTGTGGGGAAAGAGTGTACTGAAAAACAGTTTTTAATGTGATGGCACCAACTTACAGAGATGAAAGAAGAGGGTAAAAGGAAAAAGAAAACACCAAACATCATATCATTCCTTTGCCAGGATATTGTAAAATGCTATTCTTCATTACATTTCCTTGAGTCTTCTGCCTATATTCTGTTGGTGACAGCTTGATTCTGCCTACGCTTATCAAATAGATGGGTGCATATACAGCCATATGATGGAAAAGGGCTTCTCCATAAAAACAGCAGCTGAAGGCAGTTTGCTGCCACCAGACTGAGCCCTCCCTGCCTCAGCTCATTCTGTGGGAGCCCTCAGGAAAGCCCAATTTGGGACGCAGGCCAACTTGTCTGTCCAGCTGGGCTACACAGAGCCCAACGGCCTCTGCTGAAGCATCACTCGGTCTAGGCAGCTGCTCAGAAATGGACATCACGAGACTGGTGTGCTTCTGTGTGTGCACGTGTGTGTGATCTCTTGGCTATGTGAAACTGTAGGCGTTTTACCACTGCCTTGCAGAATCCACTCCATGACTCCAGCACATGCAATTCTCAGGAAGTTTTTGTGATTCACGCTGAAATTTTTCCTTGTTGAGTTTTACCCCTCTGAACATCTTAAAATAATTCCTTTTTTGTCTTAATATTTTACACCCTTCAAATACTTGTAGATTGTTATCATATGTCTTAGTCATCATTTAGTCCAAACTGTACATATTAAAATCTTGTAATCTTTGCTCATATTTCAATCTCTTCAGCCTCTTAACTTCTGTTGCTCTTCTCTGAATTCTCCACTAATTTCTTGACAACTTTTTGGCAACAGAGTGCCCAGAGTAATAGTGTCATGGACACCTTACGGCTGTACAGAGATAAAGAGGGAAACTTGTGCAGCACCAAAATGACATTAGCTCTTCCCCAAAAAACAACAAATATGTCTAATCTGTTGTCCAGGATCACTTATTTTTAGTGGCTGCAACATGAAATGCACTGAAATACAAGAACAAGTATTCACCTAAAAATAATAACTTCGGGTTTAATATACTCAAAATTGTGTTTAATTAATCTTTATGTAACCTGTGAGGGAAGTAACATGGAACAGTATTTATCTGCAACACTGGAGAGTATATGGCTGAAGGGAAGTCTCAAAAGACGTGATCCATCAAAAAGAGGCCACATCAAGACAAAGGAGCCAAACAGTTTCATCACATCAAATCAAATTAAGGAGCAAGTTACAAAAGGTAAGGAGGTAAGGAGACAAAGCAAAGTTACAAAAGGTAAGGAGACAAAGCAAAGTTTAAAAAAAGGAAATCTTTTAAAATAAGAATAACTCTTCTAAACTCTTGAAAATTCTAACATGCATCCCTACAAAATTAGACAAAAGCATGGTAGCTTTCTGAGTTGTATATTTGAACAGCAGATGTATTCTTCAGATAAATCTGATCAGGCATGGGACTAAGATGCATATAATCCAACTATTATCTTCCCAAAAGTTAGGTATCTAACCGAAGCCACCATAATCATCTCCAGAGAGCCATTAATCCCATTCTAAAACTGTAATATATTTAGGATGAATAGCTCTCTGTAGAGGTATTTCTCCTTCTCTCCACTGATAACAGAGGGAGACTAAATAGCTGTCTTAACTTTAAAGGAAACCTGTATCCAAACATAATTTTTAAATACCACTCTCTAAAGGAATTAATATAAGTAATTAGATTGAGGAGGCACTTTAAATATATTTTCTCTAGAATCTTCCAATTATCTGGTATTAAATAAAAAAGAAAAAAAAATTCAAATAATCAATACTCAAATGTTTTTCCATCTTTCCAAGAACTAAATCAAGGACTACTGAATATCTGTCTGCAAACATTGGTGGCAACATGACAGGTTCAATACCATAGAAATCTGTCATTGACTTAAGATGTAGGGTTCAAATGCTCTGAAATGGCAATTAACTAACTAACTACTGTTTGGGAAAGGCCATTCAACCTTCATCTTGTTCAGTATAGGCTGAAACAGCAAACGAGCGTGAATAAAGTCAATAGAGACGACTCACACAAAGCTGTAACAGAAATCGGACAAAAAGTTTAATTTTAGAGGACAATTAGAGGGAACCATATGGTTCTAATGGCACAGTCTGCAAACCTTCCAAAAACACTACCAAGATAATTATGTCTGAGAAAAACTGAGAGAAGAACAGCAAGTCTATTAAGATATAGCTGACATGACAGAACACAAACCCTTGCCACAAGGAACTTGCCATCTAAGAGGAGAAAATAATTTTTATAAAGAAGACAAGAAAGAGGTGGGGGAATGAAAAAGAAAAAAGAAATGGAAACCAAAAATATAGGGAAAAATACAGTATATTGATACTGTAAACCATTTTTTAAGTCAGTAAATTCAGATGACAATGGCATTAAGTGGCTTTGAAGTGAGGTCAGGATAGTCTCGTGGATGTTCCAGTTCAGTGAGGCAAACATGGGAAGAAGGCACAACACAACACAGAGGGCATAAGGAATACAAAAGTATCTACAAAAAACACGTGAAGGATACCAAGGCTCAAAAGTAACTATAATTTTCTATAAGCAATGCTGAAGAAATCAGTGTTTCTCCCAGTCCTCAGAGCAGAGGCAGGGATCAGGAAAGGATATGGATAGAGATATACTGATAGGCTAGAGATAACTGAGTCATACTTGGATACAGATGACATCACTAAGGAGAGATTTTACTTCTTTGACCATGGCAAATGCTCTTAAGGACAAGAGGACATTCGCCTCATATAAAAGGAGAAGGATGTCCAAGCCCTGATTTGCTAACCTACTTGAAAGTTTTTTAACAAGGAGTAAAACAGACAGGTGAAAAAACCTAACAGCTAGGTCTAAACAACAGGACCTCAAAGAAGAAGTGAGCAAGACAGAAAATAGGTTGCTACAGGGGGAAGGAAAAAAAGGAGGATAAAATGTCTACCAGATAAGTAGCTTCTCTGTCCATATAATAACACACAAAGGTTGATGAATAGAAAAATAAAGTAGAAATCTTAACATATCATCAGATTGTGACTTGATTAGCATGACAAAAATCTGATGGGCTAATTCGCAGGGGTGCAATAGAAATATAAAAGACTATATATAAGCTTTGTGAGAATGATATGGAAGAGGGAAAAAGGAAATAAAGAAATGTTGCCTTGCAAAACAGACTGCACAAGCATGCTCTGAGGTCCAGAATGCATTGAGAATCAAACCTATTGAAAAACTACAGATAGTGGTTAAAGGGAAAAGAAACCAGCTCTGCCATGATGGAAAAAAATATGATTAGTGAAGTAAGCCAAAGTGTTTGCATGAAAGAGTTGGTGAAGATGAGGATTAATTATGCATATTCTGTGGAGAAAACAATACAGCAGATCTCAGCTTTCCAGCATCTTCATGGAATGCATCTGAGGCCTTTTTTTTGTTTGTTTGTTTTCCAAATTAAGAAAGTGAAGATCAATGGGACGTTTCTTCTAGACTGGGCTCTAGTCTGCATGGATGAGCAGACTGAGCATCGTGCGAGACAGAGAGTTTTGAAGTTCACATTTCTTCAGAAAAGAAAGAGGGAGAACAGCAAAATAGTATCAATGGACTTCTAGAACTCAGTGATCTTGGAGAACTTGAAGGTAAACATCCATGGCAGAATCTAAAAGAAAAAAGAAGTCAAAGAGGCAGAACCACTCTTCCAATAAATTATAATAATATTATAATCACAATCCCAATAAAGAAGAAAGAAGAAGAATTGTAGGGTTTTAACAAGATTGTAAAAAAAGCCTGAAGAAAGCAGAAGGGTATCAGAACATGTAGGGACAAAATCATAATGGTCAAAGCACAAAGACAATAAAGAGTAACAAGAAACCATTCTATTAGTACATTTAGGTATATGAGGGAAAATGTGAATCTGTTAACCAATGGAGAGAAAGATCAACTGATAGGTGATGTGAGTAGGCTGAAGTGCTTACCACCTTTATTTTGTACCACCTCTCATTCAAAATTTCAAGTGGAGAGACATGGATAATTCACTTAATACTCATGAAGAAGAAGGGGTATGGTCTTACTTGAAAGAGCAGAGAGTGCTTAGCTAGATTATATCTTTTTCAAGTCATTTGTGTATTGATTTCATCCTGGTATCCCTAAAGAAGTGCCTGAAACAGACTTTCAGACTTTGTAGAAGACAAGAAAGATTAGAAAAATACATCCAGTGCCTACGATGTAGAAACAGAGAAAAAATAAAGAACAACAGAAGTCTAAACTAGTCAATTTAAGGTTAATTGCTGGAAAAACTCTTGAACAATGAATCAAACTATCTTGTGAGCATCTAAATATAAAAGATGAGTAGCAATCAACACTGATTTAAGAACAAATAATGCAAAAACAACCTTATTTCATTCTACAACAGGATAAGAAACCTTGTAGAAAGCAAATGTCACATACCTTGACTTTATTCTGGCCTTTGACAATCTTATATAATATTCTTACAAGCAATGTAGGAACAAAACAAGCATAGTCATGATGTCACACAGATTCAAAACTATTGGGATATAGGAATCCATGCAGTAATTATCAAAATATAAGGCTTCATCACTGGGCTCCTGCCCTGAGTTTTGTTCTGTTTGAGTTTTCATTAATAACTTAGATGATGGAATAGAAAACATGTTTATTGAACTTGCAGACAACATGAATCTGGGAGGGCACTCAATGACTGAATAAAATTCAAAATTACCTTGGTAAATAAAGGAAATTGTCTAGAGACACTGGATGAGATTCAACAGGAATACGTGTAAAGTAATATAACTAGGCAGAAATAATTAATGACACAAATAAAAGATGGGGATAACTGAGTAGGTAGCAGTTTTTTAGGAAGGACCTAGGGTTATCATGAATTATAAGCTTGATATAAGTTGGCAATATCTTGGCAAAACAAGAAGTAGATCATCATTTTGGGGTTTGTAAAATCAGACATACAGCCCCAATGACATAGGAAGTAATCTTTCAGCTCTGCTCAATTTGGAGAAGTTTCAAGATGTAAACTGTCAAATGATGAGCAGTGCTTTTCAAGAAGATGTGAAGTAGATGAAGAATATTCAGAAAAAAACCATGAATGATCATAAAAGGAGATACCAGACAGTGAAGAAAAATTGCCAAAAATTACTATGTTACCCACATTTCCAGTACATAAAAGACCATTGCAAAGGGGATGGAATTAATTGTCAAAGAAGTAATGGAAGTAAACTGAAGCAAAAAAGATTCAGGTTGGGCAAAACAAAAATCTTTTTAATGGCAGAAATAATGAGTGACCAGAATAGATCACTTGAAGTGGAACTCACAACTTAGCAGTCTGGACAACTACTTGCCAGGAATAACAAAAAATGCAGTTTCTTCTCTTTTTGGTCAGAGAAGACTACCCAAGTTCTTTTTCTTTTTTGAGAGTTCTAGGAAGGCTAAAATCACTAACAAGCATTAAAGGAAAATGCCACGAAAGAAAAGAAAGACAGCTATGAAGCATTGCAAAATGTACATATATCTTAGGAAGAGAAAATTTCAACCTAGAAAGGGACCGTCTTTGTACTTGGATTTCAGGAAGATATGTGCTTATATAAGTAATTTAGGCTAGAAGTGATAGTGACTCTTACAATCCTTCAAGATAGCCTCATTACAGCAGGACTGTCAATCCTTTAGGTTTCAGTATGCATTAGATGCTTACAAATAAATCCATCAAGTCCAGAGACTAACAGATAGTCTTCAGAATAGAAACCAGTACCTGCTAGGCCTTCAACTGGTCTGACAGCAGCAAGAAGTCACAGCAAAGTGTCAGAGGCAAATTTAACATTTTTTTGTGATCTGTTCACTACCAGAGAAAGAAAAAAAAAAAAAAGCTAGGAGAAGCAAAGGTAGAGTACTAAAAATCAATTGCACCCATGGCACAGTAGTTAATCGTGATTTTGTTAAAAACACTTTTATCGAGATGGAACTGCCATATTCATAGAGAAGAAAATCTAATGAGTGGGATTCAACTATATTTTTGATGTTCACAAGCTTATCCAAAAGCAAAGAAGTTTCTTACGGTAGCAAAACACTGATGACAGCATCTCCCAGCTCTGTGATGAACCCCAGACACGCACAGGTGAGGGCATATCTGTAGTGTTTCTTCTTTCCCTCCAAAACAGACCCTGACCTTCCCAATCTTCGAAAGCAGATTCTACTTAAGCCACCTGTTGTGATTGCCCACCCCATGGCACTAGTCCCTGCCTCATTCCCTCCCTGCCTTCCTCACCTCCACAAAGCCAGGGTCCTTCACCCCCTCATTTCTCTATCCCACTCCCTGCTCACCTTCTCCATGATCCCTGTCCTATAACGTCTTGGGCCTTCTCTCAGTCTCCAAGAGAAAGTGTAGAACCTGACATGGTCAGTGTTTCAGCAGCAGCTGCTGGGAGTGGAGCAGGCTGGGTTACCACCATTGATAGAAACAAGTTACCACCTGCCACATGACTTGCCCTAAATGCTGTTCAGATGACTGGGGCAATTATGAAGGAAGGATGTTTATCGTGTGGTCAGATAAGAATCTCCACATAGGCAGGGCTGGGAACTTCTAGATATTTGCGTGCTTTGAGTACCTCAATGGATTACTCCAGTCTGTAGCAAGTATCACAAAAGAAGACTGCAGAAAAGTTATATTTCCCAAGTCAGATTTGGTAGCTTTTTACCTGCTTAGAAGACAGGAACCTCACCTGGCCCAATGCATAAGCCTTCTCACAGCCGTTGGTGTTATCTGGGCTGTCACTCCAGACAGATCTTGAGCTCAGGACCTCACCTGGAGGTATAGAGCCCCACAGGTAATGCTAAGCACCATGATCTCTATCTGAATCCCAGTATCATATGCAGAAGACAGAGCTGGCCAGCAGGCTGGTCCCATGCATCTATAACACGGAGTCCCACAGCAGAGGAGATGCTTCTGTGCTGCATTTGCCAACATGTGAATTGCAAACAGCACAACCGAAAAGTGTGATGCAGAGATCAAGCCAATGAGCGAGTCCCAAACATCAGCAGATCTGAAAGGCCTTCACATAACATAAGGCAAAGGCTCTTCCATCAGTTAAATTCCAGCTGCTTGACAAGGAGTTATAAAATACCAATCCTATCTTAAAGGTAGGTAAATTGAGGCAATAGATTCATAATACCTTGCTCTAGGAAACACAGATAGTTTTCAATTTTTCTTGAATCACTAACGCAGGCATACGTAAAAAAAACCTACTAATGTCAGTGGCAGAACAGTTTGGGGAATGAGAACAAGATTAAGTTTTAACATTTTCAGAAGAAATTGAACCATTACCCAACCTCATTATTCAGACACTTCTTATACATTCATACTCTTTCAAAATGCCCTGCTTGTATACATAGGCATAAGTGTAGGAGTCAGCACATACATAAGCTATTTTGTATACTTCTGAGATGACTACAGCTAACCCTGAAGCCACTGGACTTCTGCTAATGACAGGACAGACATGTCCACCAGATAAAACTGAGATACCAGGAAGCAAATTCATGCCATTGTGATTCATGTTTCTGACTCGGTCTAGTTGCTCAGTGCTGTCTGTTTCTACATTACTTGAAACCTCAAATATGCAAACATCTTTCCTAATATCCACAAACAAAAATTCCAAAAAATTAAGTGACTTCCTTTCATGTGTGAATCAACCTGTAGATCACACAAGAACTGCTGCAAAGCAACACTGAGACCACAGAGCTTATAAAAAACAAAAAACAACAACAAAAAACCCCACACTATCCTATGGCTAATATCAATACCCATTACTAAGTTAAACAGGACTCCAATTAAGTCCTGCTTCCGAATAAGAAAACCTGTAACAACATTGTTTTCAAGATTTAGCCAGTTATCCAATGACAGAGTAAGGTAGGAACTTCCTCCATAGCTATGTTTTTCTAGATTTGTTCATAAGAAGTCTTTCCCTACCTACCTCAGAAGGCTTTGACACTTTCAGAGACAGAGATGAGTGAACTATGTGAAGAACTTACTTCATTTCTTCAACGGTTCTTGTCTTCCTACAGATATACGTATCTTTTACTTCCAAGCAAATACCATCCGCTGCAATTATACAACTTTTTAAAACAATAGTTTTGGCAGAAATGTCACACCAGTTATTTGGAATTTCTAAGCTCATTGGGACCTAAAAGCATTCTGGCCAACATCTTCAAAACTACTATCCAAAACTGCTCTTCTAAATCCATGTGCTACTAGAAGTTCTCTGCATTCAGCAGCTTCAGTAGGTGCTTCTGGACATTAAGTACTTCTGAAAAAGCAGCTACTTATTTAGAAACATAAATATGGGATTAGGCAAGTAAGATGAGATAATCAGTTCTTTTAAAGTTTAAGTCTTAACAGTTTTAGGATGTATGTTTTCTGTCTCCAGATCGTATGAAAAAAACTGGTATCAGCTAACACACTTGAACCAACACCCCTTCTTTGAGGCCAGCAGGGCACTCTCTCCAATGAAGCTTTCTAGTTGATCACTTACTTTCTCTGCTGGTCTGATAGAGCTAGAACCTACAGATATTTTTTTTAATCCATGCTTATGCAGAGGGTTTTCACTGTGCAAATCCAATGCTGTTTAGTGTGGACATTCTATCAACTAACTCACAATCGGTTGGTCAATTATGAACTTTATGAATTAATAGCATTTTAACCTTATATGTGTACTTAGGAACAAAGTCAAATTAAACAAGTGTAATACGAGATAGGCTGGCAAACCTACTCTCAAATATTCTTTAGGGCACAATCCCTACATAAAATTACATGCTCCTATTTTCACATTGTGCATAGGCCTCTAAGACAAAATTCTCCCAAGTTTCTCTTGTCATTACTATGTTCCCACCATATTCTGGCATTACAACCAAAAAACCCCACACAAACCCCCTCTTTCTCATATTTGAACTAACCCTACACCAGAGTAGCCAAATGTAAGTAAAGCAGCTAGTTGCCACGCAAAAAACAGAACTTGTGAATACACTTGCTTTTCTTATAATAATTCTAGAAGTCACCACAAATACATAGTATCTCTACCTTTGGTATGTTTTATTCCCAAATATTGCAGCTTATTTATATACAAACTGACTATAACAGAAAGCCATCTTCAGTATCTATGGTCCCTCCAAAAACTGCACAAGAAAACAATGGCAACCATGGAGAGGCAGGGCAACTAGTACTCTGTCAAGAACAGTACAATAATTTGCATATTATTTTCCTCAGAGCAAAGCAGCTATTGAAATTTGTTTTGTTCTGGATCCCTAGTACAGAATGAATTGCTTGGGACAGTTTATCTATTTCTTATGTCAACACTGCATGGGGACGTTGAGAAAGTTAAGGCAAATCAACTAAAGGTCTGACATCAATGTGCACACATTTAATTGTATTGAAGCTGCAAGTAGATGCTCTAATTCAAAAGCAGAGCTCCCTGTAGCTCCTTATTCAGGTAAGCTACATTGGTCTAAGACTAAGTTACTCCTGAATTAAAGCAGTCCCCCAATGATTCAGCACAACTCATTTTTGTGTACAGACTTGATGTATTTAGCCAATTCGTCTCAGCTCTTCCCAAGGTTTCCCAAGCCTGATTTTTCAGTCTATGGTTGAAGGGAGCTTGGCTACTTCACATTTGCTGCTGAGAACACCAACTGAATGTTTTCTTTGACATTTTCCATCTAAAACACAGAATAACTAAAGAAAAATTCCTCACATTGCTTAGCTGCTTCCTGCTCCAAAGTGAATATTCAGTGGTTTTGGAGTTTACCTTACCTTGCTCATACTCCCACTCTTCAACTCTGTGGAAGCCAGTCTTGGGGACTGACATATTAACATACAGGAAACAAGGAGAAACAGGCAATGAAAAAAATGCAGAAGGATACTAATCCCAAAGTGGGGTTCAAACTCTCTGTCTTCTTTAAAAACTTCAAATCATGTCAAAGTTGTATCTACTGATACTGTCTTTGTTCATTATGATTTTGAAATGGCAGACACATTGCCATGCTCTGCCATTTTCTTATTACAATCACTGTTGTGGTACCTCAGCATTTTCTGGAAATGAATCGTATTCCATGAATTCAATACTAATTAAATCCAATACTAATCCTAAACTGGGACTGATATTTCTCAAAAGATGCTAATAAAATTATCTACAGAAAGGATCTATGATTTTTAAAGCAAATGAGTTGCATCCTTACAGTGAGAGCTCACTCTATCATGTTAAGTCAAAATTTAAAGCACTTCTCAAACTATAAGCACTTAGGAGACGTAGAGGTAACCTTTTTCCATCAAGGGTCATTACAACTTACCTGGAAGCTGGCAGCAGTTGGGCAATACTTTGTTTTGGCCTTACTACATGGATGTTCAGATTTCAGTGATGCATTGAGTGCACTTGCATAGACACACTTCAGCACACACACGTGCCAAAAATATCCCAAGGTACCCCAGAAAATTAAAGTTCCTGTATTAAGTTCATTGATTGAGCTATCTGAATCACCAGCTAGAGTTAGAGGCCCTACTGTATATAAGCTGGCTGAAAGGAGAGTTTAGAAGAATAAACCAATATACATAATGCCTGATGTTTCCTTTTCCCAACATAAATTCATTGACTATAAACGAACTGTCACATTATCATCTTAGAGATTTCAAGTCTTGTCAAAGCTGTATCTACTGACACTGGTTTTTCTTCAGCAAAATTTGGAAACTGCAATCTTATCACCACACTCTACCATATCTCATTGCAACCACTGTTGTGGTACTTCAGCACTTTCTGGAAATGAACCATATTCCATGAATTCAAACATAGATCTAACACTTTAAAACATCACTCAACCCCGGCACCACAGAAATAAAGAAGTGGGTAGTATGCAACATGGAATACCCGGGAACATGGAACATTAAAACTTAGATTTTTAATTCTAGATGTTTTTAAAACAGAATATTTAACTTCTCAGTATCAATAAAACAAAATTATCCCTATCCCAAAGTAATTTGTGTAGCACTATCAAACAAGAACTTTTAAATATTTTGATGTATTTTATTACTCAAAATATTAACAATAACAAGTATGCAAATGAAAGTAAAGCCCTATGGACAATATTTCCACTGATTTGCTGGAGAGAAGGACCCCTAGTGTCCAGCTGGATTTTAGCCAGCCTGGGGTCTGGTGACTACACAGCATCCAGGATGACAAAACATCTTCGCTTGTAAAATATTTCCTGCAAAGACTTTCCCATCTCTCTTATTTGGAAACCAAGTGATTAATAGAAAATATACATGTATTTAGTTCTGCTTTCTTAAACTAATTGTTTCAAAACATTATCAAGGTATCATGTGATCATCTGGACTCTGAGGATTCATCGTTACTGATGAACAGGAATGTGCCTTGGCACAATAGTTTCAGTGGTTGATTATGCATTGCAGACACCTATAGATAAACATCTCTATTTGTAAAAAATGAGCACTGTCTCCGAGCACAGTTTCTGATGAGGCTTTAAAAGCAGCATCAAAAAATGTAATGCTAGATGGATGAGGCTGCCCAGCCCTGTCATATAGTAGCATTGCTTTCTAAGAGGAAAAAAAATAATATGCACCATTCCTTATGATCAGGGTTTTACCCATTTATTTGGCTAATCATTCAAATGGCTAAACAGACCTCTAATTTGAAAATAAAAACCGATTGATGCAATCACAAACAAGTTCTGAAATTGTGATTTATAAAAAAAAAGAAGGGAAATCTTGTTCTAAGCCAAAACACACACACAGTTACCTTTTTCTAATCAGAGCATTCATTTCTCCTCATTATGATCTCACAAGCACATTAAAATCTTATTAACATTAATTACTTCTGAGCGTCTATGCATGAGCAGCGACAGGCTTGCGTGCGCGCGTGTGTGTGTATGTGTGTGTGTCTCTGGATCATATCTACATTTATATACCTTGCTGCACTTTGCTTATAAAACATGTGAAAATATTGCTGCTAACACCAATTAGCTAATTTCACACACACAGACAGTAAGCTGCTGTCTCGCTGCACGGCTTATTATAGACCAGCAGACAGATGGACAGACAAACAGACGCAAAAAGCATCACGGCTCCTCCTAAATGCAAGATCTGAAATGCCTGGCACCCCCAGGAGTGCGAGTTTTATCCTTGTAAGTCTGAGGGAACAAAATGACATAAATAAAAAAAAGAAAAAAAGGAAAAAAATAAAGACAGCCAAATATCCCATTTTCTACACAGATGGGTTCAATGATGAAGTGATAGAGACAAAGAAAAAACTGGCAGGCAGACAAGCAGCAGGCGCACAGAGAGATAGACAGAGACAGATAAACAAAGCAACAGAGAAAAAAGATGAAAGCGTATTCATATCTGTGCATTTGGGCTAAGCAATATCAACTTTATCCCACCAATAAGGTAAGGGAAGAAATGGCAGAGCCAACAGTCACAATAGGTCCGACTTCATAAGCAAACTAAAATCTTGACTCTCTACAAAACTATTTATGGATTTTATTTACGCTGAGCATACTACACGCAGCACTGCTGCTGGTGACACTCAGCTCCACCACAAACTCCAGAACAAACACAGGCATCTAGACAGCTATTGCTGTTGAACTGCACCTTCTTCTTTTTCACCCTTTGTTTCCATCTAATTTAGATTCACCTTTATCCTACTTCTAAATCCCATCCCCTGAACACTTCTCCCTGCCAGAGGTTAAGCTATAAACAACACTTCAGCACCCCTCATCATGCCAAAGCCAAGTTTCTCCGCTGCTGGGGGATCAGCCTCCCAACTGCAAGTCTTCCAGTCCCTTGCAGAACCCAGGCGGACACTTGCTGGTATTTTTCCTCTCTGCCTAAATACACATATGCTCATCCTCCGCAACTCCAGAGAACTAACTGTAACCCTTAACTGGAATTAAACTTCCATTGACATCAGTAGGATATAAAGTTTAGAAGCATCAAAATTTCCCTTTCAGCACTACTACCCCTTTGTTTCGCTTCTGTATTCTTTTACCGATGACGTGACCAGGCAAAACACTATAGGCAGGGAAAGGATTAAAGCTTCAGAAGACAGTTTTCTGGAGAAATTTCCAGATGGCATGAAAGACAACCTTATAGGGTAAATTTTTTAAATTATCACATCTTCATTTCTCATGATAATACAAGTGTTTGCATTTGCTCACTCCTCTCAGATCAAGAGAAGGTAAATGTGGCAATAATCACTGTTTTATCCACAGCCTTTTTCACCTAGATTTCTGAGCATTTCACAAAACAAGTTTCAAGGCATGCAGAAGTTATGTTCATCGCTCCATTTTACTGCTAGGGAACAGAAGATCATAGAGGTGACATGGAAGTACTCAGATCAGTGAGCAGGTCTACAGCAGACCCAAATATTCCTCTTATTTATATTTCTCACATCTTCTCTTCTTACACATGTTCTATCTAAGGTCATCATTAACAGTACCTGATTTAAAAAAAAAAATATATATATATATATTCAATGTTTGGGGACTGTACTCAGGATGCTTGACTTTTGTTTATCTCACTCATGGTATTTATCTCTCTTCTCCTGATGATGCTCATCCAGAAGGATCTACTCCCCCACAAGCCCAGCACAGCTGTTGAGAGAACTACCATGAATGCAATCAACTTTGGGACATGTAGGGCAGACTTCAAACATCAAAATTAGTTATGGTGCATTCATAATAAATCCAGTGATTCCAGGAAGCTCTGGAGCTCCTGGGCATGGACAAGTTTACAGTCGTACTGCACCTTGACCAAATTCTGCCAAGCTCAGTTTTACAGTCCACACACACCAGATTTGGTCACATTGTGAAGGAACTCTTCTCTGTGGCTTTGTCCTCCACAAGGAGTGGATACATGACCTGCTCAGGCAGAAAATACGTAAGCAAACTGAAGGCCACTCCATTTGCTTAGCTTACTATGCTTCTTTTGTTAAGGTTCAATATACAGGCACTGACAGTAAAGATACAGAAAAGTAGTTTTATAAAATAAGCAAAGAGTACTAAAGACTTGAGGCTTGAACATTTTATGCATGTGACACAGTAGGTTCTTGTCTACATATTTCCTAAAAAATAGAGCATAGACCTTTAAAGTCTCTCTTGAATCATCCAGAATTACTTCTTCCCTGGCTTTTCCCCAAAGTGTTCCGAGACGAAGAAAGATTCTTTCTGACAAGCCAAGGAGCCAATGCTAGTTAGCAGTGCTTCAGCCCAAAGTTCAGCTCATTTACCCAGGCTTCTCAGAAAGCTTGGAGAAATCCCTGGCTAATCGTTAATCTAGATTCCAAGCTCCCCACTGTGCTCCCACCTCACCGATCTCTAGGTATATTTAAAACTTAGGAATAGAAGAAGGCCATGACGAATTTCCCCTTAAATACATCAGTGATCCCCATCAAAAACCAAAGGAAGGGCCACAAAGACATGAGTTCAATAAAATGGTTAAGAATATAAAGCACTCCTTTGGAGTTCTGAAGATAACATGTATCCTAATTAAATTTGCAACAGCAAAAGTTGCATCTCAGTAAATTAAAAAACAAACCAGCAGCTCATTTAAACAAATGCATAACAATGGAGATGCTTAGTGAGAGAAAAAAAGTTGCCAGTTTTTATTACCACAACAGCATGTAGAGGCAACTATGTAATAGGGAACCTCTGTAAAATTTCCCTGTATCTGAGTTTAGCATACAAAGTGGATACAAGTGTTCTAAAAAGTAAGAGGACACAAACACAACTGCCTTGAGGATCTCTCATAGGACCAATGCTTATCAGCAGAGACAAACGAATCTCAGAGGTGATTCAATCTATGGAACAGGTCATTATGTGTATGTGAAAGGGAAACAGGGGAAAAAAATCTCTTCTAAGACAGTGTGCGTGGGGGGGAAGACATTTATTGGCTTTCCTGTACAAAGAAGCTGGATTTGCCTTTCTTGTGTGGGAACTCCCCCAGTAAACCTGGTTCCTTCACCTACTGTATTCATCCACTTCATGAACTTTACTGTATTGTGTCGACCAGAAGTCGTAGCAGGCTGAGGCAGTATGAGAGTTCTTAAGAGGTGTACTTGGCATCCAGACCAGCCTTGCGATCCAAAACCCTTTGTGTCCTTTTGGAGGTTAATAAGACGAGGTTTTACTGGCTCCATCCTGGCTTTTATAAACTTCTCAGGGATTACTGAAAATGGAGATTGCACATGAAAAAGCTGGTTCATCCATTTCCTAGAAGAGACATTCATCCAGTTTGCCCTTCAATCTTGAAATGTGAGACAGGCCTGAGGAGTGTTCTTTGTTATAGTGTCTCACAAATACATCCAGTGATGGTGAGTCCATATGTCTCTGATAAAGGGAAAACCTTATTGCGCATTCCAGCCTTTTCTTTTGTAAATATACTACACTAGATGAATTTGGCTCTCAAAGAACAAAGTATTAATTGTGCTGGCTAATAAAACTTTCTGTTGCTGTCCTTCCAATCTGGACTTCTAAGCATCACCAGATATTAAAACTGGCTCTTGCAAAGTGAAAAGATACTAGCAGTATAAACCCAAAACTTGTTTGCAAGTTTTCAAAAATTGAGATCCGAGTCTCATTCTCAAGTAACAAGAAGTTACATGCATTGTACATTTTCAGGTTGAGCGTACAAACAATTCAGTTCCTCCTACTGTTCATTCTCCTGACAGACGCCTAAGCACAATACATCTGTGCTCTGCCCAGATCCAGTCCTCGCAAGCTTCTGCTATTACTTGCATGTGCTTTGTCTCCACTGACAGTTTAAACAGACAAGTTACAATCCTTTTTAAATGCTTGTGTCCAAAGAACCCTAAGGGGCTATTTTCTCCTTTGCTTATTGCAGATCCGATAGAGGTTAACAACAGTCCCACATACAATTATAGCTACAAGAAGCCCAAAACAATGTAACTCTTTGAAGGTACTTTTGTCTTTACTTGTGATAGGGAGCTTCAGTATTCTTTGATGTCTATTTTGTGGAGCAAGCAACACCACTATTTATTTGAGGTAAAATCTTTCCCTTCTGACTATTACTGTACAAAAAGAGGTGACAGACTGGTCCAGTTTTCAAACATCTACTCCTTGGACAAAGCTAACAATGGAGTTCATTGGGACATATCCAGCTGTGGGAAAGCCAATTGGGAAAAAAAAACTTTTGTTGCTTACAAGTCTTTGAAGTTGTACTGAGTTAAGTAATTATAAATAATAAGCAAACAAAACACCAAAAAGCATCTTAGTTTTATTTTGTATTCTGATATTAAAAATAAGACTTTGTTGACATGTTGGTATGTTAAATGAGTTTGGCCTCAATTTTCAGTTACTGTACGGTCTTTTTATCTCATTCTGAAATTAGAAATAAGACTTTAATGACAAAGAAGTTGCATATGTGTTATAATATTACAATGGTGTATAAAAAGCCTAATGGTCTTTACTATAGCCAAGCTTCCTTTGTCCATGGAACATGGTCTTTACTTTTCCAAGTCCCATCTGCATATACTATACACTGAGGAAGGAAGAAAGGCACCACTTCTTCTCTCTCTCTCTGTGCCTCGATTGTTCCTGATTAAAAAATAGAAATTATAATGTTGATTTAGCTACTGGAGTTAAGCAAAACTAAATTATAGCATTTAATGAAAGTAGTTAAGAGATTTTAATAAGTTTCTTCAGAAATGTAAAGTGCTATTTATTCATATCAGGAATATGGTTAAACAGTCCTGGAATGTTTTGTGAGCATTCCCTTCTACGGCTGAACTCAGGTGATAACTGCTCTCTGTTTTGAAGTACATGTGTCACTCCTTTATCTAAAAATGCCTAGGGAAGACTTAGAACTGGCACTTCTGTTTTTTGGGTAATGAGAATAAAGCAAAACAAAACACATAAAAAAAAAATCACACAAGGTCTCAGGATTAAACCTTTGCAGATGAGCAACAACAACAACAACAAAAAAAAGACATCTTTTTTGATGTTAAATTCTTTGCAGGCTTTCCCTATGCATTAAGAGAATAATCACCAACACCTCCTAAAAGCAATCCTTTCCATCAACTCCATAAGCTCAGATTTCAAGGAGGGATCTGGTAAGAATCTTATTAAAACAACCATATATGTCACCATAAGAGAGACAGTATCTAACATAGCAAAAATGAGGTCAAATTCAGGAGCACTGTCCTGAAGAAAACTGTCTCCTGGTCACAAATCAGCTGGGAAACACCATGCATCAACTTTATTGCTTCAGACGTATGCCAGCTGCAACCAGTACACTAGAAATACAAAGCTAAGCTGAGTTCTTGGTTCAATGTTGATTCTTTTAAATTTCATGTAATGGGTTCACTTTTATAGAAACGTAACTTAGGGCAAAATATGACCAGTGAGCATTTTAGCAGAGATCATGTACTTTAGACTTTGGGACAACAGAGAGAGACACATTCAGAAATTTCACAGAGAACTTCTTATCCCAAGAGTATAGTCTTCTGAAGATGATTATCGTATGATGATTATTCCAGCTCACTGCTCATGAGGGAAAAGGAAAGAGCTGTGGCCTTGTCCCACTCCAGCCTGGTCCTACTCATACAGAATCCTGCTGTTAAATTTTCTGCCCCTTTTGCCAGTGGGACCAAGTGAGCCCCTCTTTTTGCATGAAGTTCAGACTTTTTGTCCTCATTTTCTTTGAGCAGCTCTGCCCCCTGCCTGCATCTCAGCTTTTATTCCT
The DNA here is from genome assembly GCA_004320125.1 of Scolopax mira. Taxonomy (NCBI): domain Eukaryota; kingdom Metazoa; phylum Chordata; class Aves; order Charadriiformes; family Scolopacidae; genus Scolopax; species Scolopax mira. The sequence goes on from BJBW01008961.1 coordinate 102,738, forward strand.
TCTAGCTGCTCACACTCTTCCCAAACTTCCCTCCTAAATATACCATTTGTGTCCGTCTACCACATTGAAGCCAACGTTCCACAGTAACATTACTCAACCAGATTTTAATAACTCTTTAAAACAGCTTACAGTAAATTAAACTGTGTTCCTGCACAACCAGTCCTGAACAGGAAGCTCTAGGAAAGTTCATTTTAGCTCACTTCCTTTTTCATATTCACTTTTTTCACCTGAAAGAAAAGTGGAACGAAAAGTAAATTAATTTCGTTAGCAGATTAAATTCTCATGGGGCTGGATATGGATGTAACCTACACAAAAGGACTCTCACCCCACCATAGAACCAGTGTTAACTGAGCTAGCTCAGTTATTAATTAGTTTGGTTCAGACAGCCTAGGGCTGAATACAGTGAAAATAGGTAGCTCAAAACATATCCAAAAATTGCCTGAGATCCAACATAATACAGCCAAAGAGGGTTGAACAGTTACTTCTATCTAAAATACCTAAGTAAAGGCTAGCTCTTAATCTCCATGAGGTGAAAACTCCTCCAAAAAACAAAACCCATACAAACTCAAGAGCTCAGGTGTCAGGTCTATTCTGACATGCCAGTGAAAGACCACAAGGGTTCAAAAACATCATTTGAAGGCTAAAGCAAATCCATTAGAGTAAAGAGAGGGGCTGCAGTGCACTTTTAGGGTGATAAGGAGGCACAAATTTGAGAGGGAAAGATAGTTACTACAACAACAAAATTACATAATACAGCTATAACTAATGGTTTCCAAACCACCCTCAGAAGACAATAAACATTATTATGCCTATCTAGAAGACAAGTAACTGAGGCACTGAAAAATGAAGTGGCTTTTTGAAAGTTACATGGAAAACTAGAAACAAACTACAAACCCTTCCTTAATCAGTGGGTTATTCTTACTGGTACCTATGTACTTCCATACATCACAGTAGTGACTGCACTGTAATCTGATTACAACTTCTGATACCACACTACAGCTTTGTGCTCTGACAAAAAAATTTAAGATCTCTGTACACAAGTTTAAAAAAAAAAAAAAAGAAAAAACAACAGTTGTCTCAAAAAGTATTAAGAAAGGTTGATGGGATCCAGTCCCTTGTAAAAAAGGACTGAGAAATTAGCAGAAAAAAAAGAAGAAAATTAATTCCAGAATCCAGAAATGCCCAGCACCAGAGAAAAATCCTGAGCTTTCTCTTGGCCAGCAAAAAGTACAGCAAAGCACAACTAGCTTTTAACCTCGTTCAGGAGCAGCTGTTTTCACAGCAGTGAAATGTTTCAGGCTGAGCCTGACTGATTTAGTGGATAAATGATTTGAAGTTGGTATAGGTAAGAAGGACCAGCTCATTTAGGACACGTAACTATCTTAAAAACACATTTTTTCTATCCAATTGGAGCTAGTTTTGAGCTTTCAGAGCTTGGCTGTGGCTTGTAGAGGACAATAAAAGCAGTATTTTTATGAAATGCTGGAAATAACAAAACACGGGTTGGACTTCAAACAGTCTACCCATGAGCCAGGACAGGCTGGGCCTTCACCAGGAACTCGTGTCGCTTCTAATCATTTCTGTAAGTTTAGCACTAGCAAAAGGTGCCAAATTAGTGGCCCCAGGCACTGAATTCTCTATTTATCCCCAAAGCAGGTACAGCAGGAGGGCAAGCTATCACAGAGATCCAAACCCCTGCTATGGTTCCTCACATCCAGAGACCTGGTGACAGGTGGGTAATGTGGTCTCATCTCTGTACTGATTTCCTGGTGACTGCCCACACGAGTGCCAGTTCCCCCACTATGTTTCAGGAGAATGGATTCTTAAACTGCACAGCCTATGAAAGGGAAATAATGGAGAATCATCCTACAAGCATCCTCTGAGACATTTTGAGAAAGAAGAACCAGGGATTATTTCCTTTGCATTATATTCAAGATGTCTCAAAATGAATACTAGAGAGAATGACAAGGCCAGAGAGAGTCAATGTACTGAGCACAAATGAGATTTATATGTGGCTTGAGTCACTCCAGCCAATTAGCTACCCACCAGGCTGTTTGGTTTATTGTCCCTACTGGATGAAGATTTAATAAGCAGTCACCTAGACGGGAAGCATGAGACTTGCAGAAAGGAAACTTTTCACTACTCTACATGGAAAACTTGAGCCCAGTCCTGCAACAGCTCTGCACAGCTGATTCCCACCGATGTGTTAACGGCTGCAAGACAAGGCTCTTTATCATGACAGTCCACGTAGGTGGAAAATACAGGAAATACAGGACAATCTTTCATTATATAATTACTATGTCAGAAATCTTCCACACATTCCAAATATTCTATGGGAATTAATACAGATTTCTTCGGTTTTTCCTCCAATACTCAGTCTTATCCAGGACTTAGACATTTTTCAGAGCACAAAAGTACAAAATGCTGGATTTTAAAAACTCACCTACTGAGGAAATTTGCTGTGAAGGGAACATATTAAACAATTCAGTCTATGTTTGGAAAAGAAATACAGATTCATCACAAGGAAGGATGTTCAAGAGTATCCTGAAAAAACAGCCGGTATTCAAGCCAAAGGGCAGGATGAAGTGGGCACAACAGTATAAAGCTGACAAGCAGATTTAACTGACAGTGACAGAAAGATTCGGAAGCTGCCAAAGCCTAAGCTACACTAGGGCTTCTTCACATACTACATGCACTAAAACTGAAACCAAAAGCACCAATGAGAGCATTTTTTTAAAATGCCTTCAGATGGGAAAAATCCTAGAAGAAGCAGCAGCAGCAAAATACAAACTTTGGGAAATGACAGAAAAAGAAATGCCTATCAAATCTCAGTACTGCCAGAAACAAAGCAAAAAAGGCTGAATTACAGGATTGGACATTTCATGACCTTTCTCAGCAGTCATGTCTGGTATGTAAGGCTTTAACGTACTTCGTCAGAAGACTTCTTTTGCTGTTAATACTGCTCGTTGCAAGAGAGCTCAAAACCATTCATTTAGACTCAATTTTTATAAGGCAGTGTCCCAGAGGGTGTGGCCCGGTCTCCGGGGAATAGCATTTGTTAGTTTTGGAGAACCAGCAGAGGGAGCACATTAGCAATTAAACATGGTTTTCTTGTGTTCGTGCCTAAACAATGAGATTTTTTGGTTGGTTTTTTTGTTGTTGTTTTGTTTTTATTCTCAGCATTCCTCTCTGTCACTATGTCTGTGACTCACTTGGCTATCAAATTGCTAGCAGTTTAGGAGCCAAAGCCATGGAGAATAACAGGCTCCACGTCCACCCCGCATAAAACGAGAGTGGACGTAAGCTTTTACGGAGTTGTCTTTCTTTCCTCTCTCCCCATATTAACCTCCATCTTGCCCATGCCTGACATCCTGCCCATGAAATCTTGTGTTGCCACACAACGATTGCTCTCAAATTCCTGCACTGTGACCACTAACTTTCTAGCCAGAAAGAAAGGCATATGGATCTCTAGGGAGAAAAGAGAAATCAATAATTAACTTTCAGTCGGCTGAAAGGACAACTCTGAAGTCCATAAGGCAACTTTCCCAGTCCTACTTTTGTATCCTCAAGAGATTGATCACACTTCCAACTATCGATGATTTTAGAAGCAAGATATTAGAAAGCTTGTCTTTTAGTTGGAAAAAAAACCCCAAAGCATCAGTAATTTCCATGCTGTATTTACTCAGAATCAAATGTCACACTATAATTGTCTGCATTTTTAGCTCTACCACAATCCCACGATAAAATTATTATGGAAGCATAACTTTAAGAGGTCATCTACAGGTGTAACTTACAGAATGGCACCACTTCTGTCCTGTAAAGGATTTCCCATCAGTGCTCTGCAGAGGGTTGGATGCACTGCCTATTCAGGTTTCTTTTCGTTACCAACTGTTTTTAATATGGACTTGTATTATCACCAATCTGATATTAGCTCAAACATTCAGGAAGATGAGACAGGCTTTAGCTCACCCTTTGTACTGTCATTTATATTTGAGCAAACTGGACATTAAATGTTACCTCAGGGTCTGTGTCTACCCACCTCAGAAAAGCACAAGGAAAGGCATATGCCACGGGGTATCAAAGAATAAAGTCCTAAAGATGCTGCCAGTGTATGAATTAGGTAGGATTGGTTTCTGTTAGAATACCAGTCCGTCATAAAAGCTGTTGAGGAACAGTACCTGATAACAACAGGTACAATGCGGGCTACAAATCTGCCCTCCACAGGGCTGGTGGGGCAGTTTGTCATTGATGGGAAAAGACCACTTCTTGGCATGAAAGGATTTCAGCCTTTGTGCTCCTGTAGTCGATGGCCTTTCTTCCCATAGTGCCACCTAGTGCCAACTCGGTCAGCAGCTCGCTTTTCTACGAGGTGAACATCTGCCCCATGGGAAACAAACAGGCTGGGTCCCTCCACACTTATTTCACCAAAACCAAACCTCATCCGTCAGAGGAACAGTATATTTTTCCTTAAGGACAGCTCTTTCCCATTAGCCCGATTTCCCGCTCCCATATTTTAACTGCTTCAAGATACATAGTCTTCACTTTATGTGATAAAAGCTGAACATTTTTCTTCTTGCAAACCTCTGGGATGTGTAGCAACCTGCCCTGTGGTACCAGCAGCCCTGGATGCCCTGGCTATGGATGAAAGAGGTGGCGCATGTCCCTGGGCTCTGGTGACCATTTTACAAGACCCATCTGCAAACAGAACTCCCACCAGCGCTGGACGGTCAAAATGCCACCGCAGTACATGATGGCACTGAAGGATACATATAAAAATGTATGAAAACACAAAAGACATAGGCAGTAATCATTCTGAAATGTCAGTTTCCTATTAGAGAAGAATTGGATCAGTGCCGTTAGAACTAAATATTAACTTTTAAGATAAATAAAAACCAGGAATATGGGTAACACCATGAAAGCAAAAACTATCCTGGACAAAAGCCTTTGCCTCTATTCACTCCTCACTGAAAGTTTGGTAAATCTGTGAAAATTTCAAATTAAAGCTGTACAAATATTACAAATACAACTCAAAATTTGGTGTAAGGCTAAACAGTACTCTTTACCAAGAGAAAACCTGGATTATTGGCATAGATAGATAATTTAAAATCCAATTAATTTTTCACAGTTGATAGTTTATTTTCTGAATTTTCTTGGGCCAAACTAACAAAATCAATGAAGTCCATTTCACTTTAATTTGCCATAATTTTCCTTCTGCAGCACAGTTTGAACTGCAAACCCTACAGAGGGGATAAGTTATTCTTTAAAAACAACTATTTCCAGTGCATTGTTTCATTAAAAAAAAAAAAAAATTAAAAACATTTACAAAGGATTTGGATTTTCTAAAAGTTTTGCTTAAAAAAAATCTAAATATCTTGAAGTTAAATTTCAGTGTTTAGTTTTTCATGAACATTTAGGAATCTCTTTCAATAGAACCTCTTCACCAGACGGATCACAGTGTAAAAAAAGTCCTGTAAAAAGAGACAGGAGTAATACCAACTGAAGTCTACAAGGCCACGGCATGTCATCAATCTCTAAACAGAATGCCTATTCAAATCATTCTGCTTAAAATCTCATATGGTCTGCAAAAGCGAACAGGGTTTTCTTGAAATGATTTAAATAACAATTTATCTAAAACTGTAATCTCTCTTGTATGGGATTTGTAAGGCATCCCACAAAATTCTCTAGCAGGGGACACTGTTTCCTATTTACATCAAAGTTTTATATAAATAATATTACTTTTTTTTTTTTTTTTTAATTTTCTGCAGCTGTTTTCCCTTATGAATAAACTGGGCCTATGAAGAAAATGTGAAAATAGGAAAACTGTGAGTAATATTTATAATAATGATATATCCAACTCAGGAAATTGCTACAACTGTCTTTATCAAAATAAACAAGATTGATATTTTTTTCCTCCTTTAAGAGAAAAGCAAAATCCTCTACTATTACCATTAATTTGACTTGGTATTTGTTTGGTATTTGGATTTGACTGTCTTATATCCCATTTTTAGTCCTGTTAAAAACAAAACCAAAACCCAACACAAAAACACACACAGACAACAAAAAAAACCCCAACAGCATTGCTTTTGGTCTCACAGGAGTGAAAGAAGCATATACGCACACCATTCAGCCCAAAATTACCCTAGCTACAGGGCATGGCAAAGCATGAAATAACTGCTCCAGAGCACTTCCTCATGTGGGTGTGTTAGATAACTGTCTGCTCCAACGCTAAAATAAAGCACACTGTGACCCAATCGACACCGTGAGCTCTGCTCCGCACAGCTGCCTGGGCTGTGGGCATGGGAACCCAGAGCACCCCACGCCACCCCTCACATGCCACTCTGCCAAATTCAGTCTGACCCCCCCCCAGCCAACAGGCTTGACGTTCCCAGGGTTCCAGCTACAGCATCATATGCTGGATTTAAGTTTACTTAGGCATACTTTACCTTTTGCTGCTGTATCCAGATCGCATATGGACTTTGTGCTATTGAAAGAGCTAAGATTTTTTTTTTTATTTTTTTTTTTTGCTCGAATATACTTAGGGTTCAAAGAAAATTAAATCTTCCTAGTGAAAAAGTTTTTAAGATTAAAAAAATACCTTACTGGGCAATGAAAAAAATGTTTCTCCTACTCCAACTCTCTTTCTCTGCTCAAATTCTTCTTGCCTGGGGTTTTCATAAAATCAAGAGGTTTCTGTAGTCATTTTTAAAGTTTTTAAAAAACATTAAGATGAGGCTGGGCTTCTGCTAAATGTTCACGCAAGAAGCCTGAGGACGGGTCCGTGTGCCTTCCTACAAAAAACCTGAACTGCTGAGGAACGTACACCTGCACTGGTTTAGGAAAAAAAATGACAGGTGCCTGAAAACCCACCCATCCCACAAGGGGGATCACTGCTAACACTCCAGCTGCATCACTCCAGGCTAACCACCGTCCAAAGGCATCAGCAACTCCACCTTTTAGACCCTACATTTTTGGCATAACTTCAGCATCCCCTCTACGCCCAAATCTGAGTTTCAAAGCTTAAGATTCAAACTTTAGGAAGGGAGGAAACACTTTGCTACGGTTAACAGGTCATTTGAAACAATAAACATATTTAACGTCTATCAACAAAATAATAATTTAGAAGCTTGAATAAAAAGGAGGAGAAAAAAATAGGAAGCAATGAATGTCATTCGTCAGCTAAGCGATGAGCCACCAATTCTTGGCACACTGATACATAAAACCTTGAAAAGTTTTGCTCGGGTTCTGGAAATAAAGCTGCTAATAAAACGGAGCAAGTAGTTTCTGTAGTTGAAGTGCCAGTGAATAGATCTGCTGCTCTGGATTTCAATTAAATTAGTTTGTTCAGCAAGGAGGCACTTCTATTGAAACTGGGGAGTCGTAAGTTAAAGGACAGCTGAAAAAATGCCCCAAAGAACAGCATAAAAACCTGTTGGCAGCAAAAGTTCTCTCTGGCTGTAAAATAATGGATTTTTAAGAAACATTTCAAAGGATTTGAAGGTTTTGCAGAATCTCCTAGGCAGTCCCAGGTGGGTTGGGAATATGCATTATGGACTTCTTTGTGCTAAGAGGAAGGCCTAATGCATGTTTTTAAGAAGTCCGCCTCTTGCTATTAAATAAATAATTTTCTATTAAAAAAGGTGTTTGTTATTGTTGAGAGATCTCCACTGATCAGCGTCCATTTTATATAATTACTTAGGATTCTCCAGAACATTTTATGTAACTCACTTCCACTATCTCTTTTTTTTTTTTTTTGTACCAGTACCAGAGTAGCAGTTTTACTCTCCAACAGAAATGATAGAAGCTCAGAAAAAAAGACCATTTCAAATGGATCAATTTAAGCAGTCTTTAGAACCCATGACAAATCTGAGCTCCAAAAACTCGACAATGCTAAATGGGCTATGAAATGCATCACAAATCCCTCCCTAGAAAAAAAAGAATAAATATAATAATAAAAAAAGAGATTAATTCAGAGAGAAGCTTCAATGCTTGAAATTACAAATAAGCGGCATATTTGTGGAATGAAAATTGGTAAATAAATAGTTACTATTTCTGGACAAAATGGCTCAATAGATTTCATAATTTGCCACCACTGTAAAAAATATCTATTCCCTTCCCCCCTCCCTTCCCCGGCAGTACACACGGAAACACAAGCATAACCATGCATAAAGTGGGAGGGTGGGGGGCAGCCAAGGATACAAACTCCCTCTTAGAAAGTTTGAATTCTTATTAACCCAGTGATGCCTCCGTAACATTACATTAGATCAGCAACATAAAAGTTGAAACATACATCTCTCTTCTTTCCTAGTAAAGGAAACTGGAAAAATACTAATAATGAAAAATAGACGTTAAAAATATCCAGGAGGAAGAAGTGCATGTGTAATAACCAAAATTAACCCCCTCCGCTCCCACACCAAAACAGACAAACAGCAAAATCTCCAAATAAAAATCCTGTCAGGAGGAGGGGAACCTGCTTTCTCTTTTCTTGCTTTTATTTACTGTATGTCAAGCATGGACTTTAAACTTACAGTATGTATATATATAGAAAACAAAGAACGAGAGTCACCGTTAACCCTGGTCACCGGCGTTACAGTTAAAAGTCATTGGCAAATACTAATAAAATCCCATTTAGCAGTAAATAAGGAGAACATGATATATGGACGGACAGATGGAACTGCATAAACAGAGAAGAAAAAGCAGAGAGACCCACAAACATACGGAGAGGGCTGTTTTAGAAGAGTGAAAGATACTGATTTACTTGGAACTAGTGTTGGAAAACACGTATTTGTTTCCTTTGTGATTAAAAAAAAAAGTAATTAAAGTGAATCATAAGGGGGCACACCCTTAAATAAGTAAAAGGGGGGGAAACATTTGTAGAGGGTAAGGCCTTCTATAGATGTTCCGAATTTTAAGCTATCAAATAGGTCTGGCAAACTTACATCTCTAAATTAAAAATCAAGGCGGGGGGGGGGGGGGGGGGGGGGGGGGGGGGGAGAGAGCATAAAGAAGTGCTGGTGGTTTAAGGAGAGTAGAAGCTTTATTCTTTCATTTTTTATAAAAGTTGACTGGCCTACCTTGTTCCCCAGTCCTCAGTTTGTCTCCTCATAGTCGCTGTCTCCCTGGAAGTACAGTGTGAGTGGTAATGACTGCCTGCCTCCCTAATGAGTCCATTTTCCTGCTCTTGATGTTGTGTATATACACACACTGCAACCTACCTTACAAACCACAGAGACGGGAAAAGGGAGAGGGAGCGAGAGAGAGCGAGCGTAGAGCGAGCGAGAGTGCGAGAGACAGGGAGAGAGAGAGCCAGCGAGGGAGAGAAAGGCGCACACAGACAAAGCCCTCCTACCAGACAGCAGACAACCCTCCTTCCCCGGATCCAGCAAAATACAACTCGGCTAATGCAGCAACAGGTTCAACGCTGCCAGGCTGAGGCAGCGAGGAAAAAGGTATAGGGGGGCTCCGAGCAGGATTGCTGGCAAATAATAAACAGTTCGGCGCCGGCTGGCTCCACCTTTCTTATTTATGTTACAGGATGTTGGAATGCATTGTTTCAGACAGTCCATATAATTAGCATAAATACATTTTTGGGGGCATATTAGCGTGAAGTGCCGAAACGTATCAGCCATTCTGCTCCGTAACCTTATAGCTTTAACACATGCAGGGAAGGTGTAAACATATCTCTTTTGACAGGCAGACTACACAAAGCCCACTGATGATTTTAAAGTCATGAGATCTTTCAAGAAAGACGCTCCTGAAGATAGGTTTCCCCAGACAATAGGGGAGCGGGGAAAATTGATCTTGATGAGGAAGAAGTCTTCGTAAGAGCCTGCTCGGTAAACAATTGAAAAGAGGGGGCTGTTCTCCCCAGCATTCCCTCCCTTCAAAAATACGTATTGGGAAGCTTCTACCCCTACAGCTATAATAATGTGCTGTGCTTATGTCTGAACAGGTGCAATGCATATAGTACATGGTGTTACAAGGACAGAAATAAATCTCTCAAGTAAAAAAACATTTTCCCAGTTGCAAACAGGCCAAGGTTATTTAAAATATAGGTCTAATTTGAAGAACGTTCCCCACTCCCTATATTTTTTTTTGCTGGGGGGGGGGGGGAGCGTAGCTAGAGGGAAGGCATGAAAGGGAGGCAAAGATGGGAAAATAATACACATGACTAGTTACTATATTTTTATTTTTACAATATTCTGTCATATCTGAAGAAGATATATGCAGAAGAAAATTCTAAAATTTTTTTCACTCAGTCATGCCTCTCATCACATGTAAACTTAGGCTGTCACAAATATTCTGTTGATTTCAATAACACTCCAGGCATGTGAAAGTAGCAAGAGCAGGAAAGCAAGATTCTGCACCTGCATTTCATCTTTGGACAAAGGTTCTCCAAGAACTTTCTCTGCAGGGTATTTTTTAGATGGAGAAAATGGGTCGGGTAGGTGGGAAGCTAAGTGATACTCCCAAGGTTATGCTGTAAATCAGTGGAAAAACAGATGAGAACTCAAATCATGCCTGACACGGAATTTGCCTGGGGTAACTCATACCCACCCAAAAGTTAAGTGTCCTGGCTAAGCCAGTTTGTGTAGGCTCCCTCTATTGTCAGTGGAGAGACAGGCAACTCCCAAAAGCAATTCATCCCAGCTTTCTCTCTCTCTCCCTCCACTGAGGAGGGAGCCTACACAACTAGATTAGACTAGGCAGCTAGCTTGTAGTTGGCTAAAATGAAGTAAAATTAATCTCACTTTTGATCTAAGGCTCTATTACAACATTCTGCTTCCCCAAATATATTTTTATTATTGCATTTATTATTAGGCAATATATGCCTAAATTGTAGTGATCGAAAAGGGATAGCCTGCTGACTTAAAGAGATAGGTAAACTCCCTAGATTCATGGATTTGTACCCTGAGGCTGGCTGGATATTCATGATTCACACAGTCTTTATAATATTAACCAGCCTGGTGACTGGCGAAATTGATTAGTTTTGTTCACTGGTAGCTGCTACACTTTTTTTGTATTTCGCTTATAAACATTCTGTTTCCAGACAGATGTATAGTAAATACAGAAGGATTAAGTAATTATTTCCAAAAGGTTAATTTACATTAGTTTTTTTCATCAAAACACAGCCTTTCTTGCCCTAGGGTAAACTATAAAGAGTAAAAAGCTCTATTAGGTGACTTAGCTCAACTCATTCTGTAATATTAGCTACATACTCACCTGGTATATGTAGCTGCAGCTCTACAAGTTACTCCAAATAAATATTGCAAAAATTTAGCCCTACTACATATTTGCTTCTCTGGATGTTATGACCATATCACCTTATTGAAAGGTAGGTAAGGTCAGGAGAGCAGAAGGAGCATTTGAAAACTGCTTCTACCTGTGGTAACTTGATGTAGCCGTGTATGTGCCAATTGATTGCTCACAGTCTCAGTTTTTCCATCTGTAAAATGGACTCAACTGTAGTTCCATCATACCATAAATATACGAGGTGCTTCATCTTCCTATGTCAGCCTGACATATCTCAAGAGTTTTATGATGGAGAATATTATGAGAAAAATATAAATACTTTATCAAGGGGACCTATCAAAAAGACCTATATCAAAACCAGCTGATAAAAATTTTTTATATACTTCAGTTCAAATAATAGGAATAGTCTCTGAATTTAAAATTTAAAAACTAGATCTACAGCAAAATTAGGATATCAGATGTAAGAAGTTCCTAGTACTCTGTTACATTTGACCCCAAACTAACATTCATTCCTCAGTCCTAACTATCTTATACATAAAAATCTGAAGAGAGATTCAAAACATACCAAGTTTGGATAAAATACGGACCTTGAACACTTCAACTTTAATAAACATTCAGACTGAAATCCAAGTAGGAAACACTTAAGTTCAAAAAAATGTTCAGATTTGCAATTGATCCAGATCCAAAAACTCTTTAAGTTGGAAGGCATCTTGATCCTTACTTCTTGCCACTTTCTAGAAATGTCATACATGTATCTGAACTCGGATCACAGACCAAATATCCTCATATTTTGAGGAATCCTGAATCTCAGTAAGAACACTAGAACTGAGCCTGATTCCATACAGTTATGGAAATGCTTAGAACCAGACACAAATTGGAGTCCAAAGCCACCTCTTCCAAGTTGCATGGGATTTGTGTACCTGCAGAACTGTAGAACTAAAACAAAACACTTTCAGTCCTTGAGATTGTTTGAAGGCAAATATGAAGTAGATTCTAACTTAAGCTAGTTTTAGGTCTCAATCAGAAATTAATCCAAATAATAGCTGTTAATCTTTATAAACCCCAAATATCTGTCTGACCGGAATGAAAACCCTGCAAGATGTGCTCTGCACAACTGGTTCCTTGACTATGAGTCTTTCTACATGGACCCAACTCACCAATGGTCCGATTTTCTATTGTCTTATAAATCATTAAATCTACCTAAACCATAGAAAAAGAGCATTAAAAAAATCTGAGTGATACAGTTGAATGTAGACTCCTGATTTAATGTCTTGCCAACATGAAAATATTTGCCTACTTGCTTGAATCAAAGAGCTCAATGACAGCCTGCTCACTGTCATGCCATGTTCCTGTGGGCTTGCAATCCCTTCTCTTCATTAAGTGTGATGGCTATGTACTTAGTTCACTTGCAGGAAGAGGAGATGACATATAACTGCTGATGGCTTTCAGCTCTGTCACAGGACTAGACACACACTTGCCATGTGATGGTGAGGGCTGGCATGGCAGTCACATGGCTGGCCTACATTTGGCCATGCAGCAGAACAGGCAAGCAAACTCTCATCATCTGCCCAGGAACATACCTGGAGAGGTATGACATGGTAGAGACATCAGATTTTGGTTATGCCACCCTACAAGAAAGAGGCTGGAACAAAGGATTCCCAACTATCTCTTAGTAAAAAGCTGCATTATGCATCCTGAATGCAAGAACAAGCAATGCTGGTCTACACAGGAGATGATACTCCTGCTTTTCTTTTCCTGTAAATTTATATTTTCAGTTCAGAGTTAATCTCCAACAACTGTCATTAGGGAGGCAAAGGAGCCCCAACCCCTCTAGCAATGCCTTAAAAAGAATTAAAAAATGACTAGCACCATAATGCAGGTGGAAAATTCTGCTGCTTAGCGCAACAGCAGCACCCATTTACAGTTCTCCCAGGGAGCTGCAGAGCTCTAAGAACACCCTGCCCTTTAGTAATAAGGGGCAGATAGGAAAAAACAAACTGTCCACCAGAACTGTGAAAGTGCTTGTTGCAAATGGTAAGATTCTGGATAGTGGACTGAGAGGGAAGGAAGGTGCTTCAGTGCCAAAAAACTTACTCTATAGTGCTCAGGTATCAAATTTTTATGTTGTCAGGCACACCAACAGGCTGAGTTTAGATATATCTTGGCTGGATGGGGCTTTGAGCAACCCTGGTCTAGTGGTAGGTGTCCCTGCCCATGGCAGAGGGGGTTGGAACTTGATGATCTTTAAGGTTCCTTCCGACTCTAGCTGTTCTATCATTCTATGACATTGCTGGCAACCACAACTGCAAAAGGAGTCACAGCATCATATAACCATGTGAGACCGAGAGCTACTTCCTTTGGAAAAAAAAAAAAAAAAAAAAGCCCCCTTAGCAGTTATCTAAGGGCTGATTTTGAAATTCTAAAGAAATTTACATGGAACTGACTCCATGAACTGATTGCGTATCCTGCCTATCCTTGTGGAGGGTTAGCAAACTGGTTTTGAGGGACTGCACATATGTGCCCTACGACAGTTCCATCAATGCCTTCAGGGAGCTCTGCTTTACTAGAATCCCAGGAATTGTTAGAATTGTGACACAAATTTGCCTGGGATTTTTGCCACCAGTATGGTGTTAAACCAGCCTGGTTTCACTGAATTTCAGTGAAATTCAGTGAAACCAGGCAATTCAGTGGCAAAAATCCCAGGCAAATTTCTGTCGCAATTCTCTTTCATATGGTATAAGCAGGACCTAAAAACAGTCATGGTAACATGTCTGAACTTGATTGCTTCCACTTAGTCCCCTTCACTACTTACACAGATCTCCTAGACTCCCCTGGTATATCACACCATCATGTTGCCAGCCCAACAGGATTGGTGATTCAGATGTCTCTACTGGTGTCCTGCAGTGTCTCAGCAACTTTGTTCAAATGTAATGAGAAAGATGCCAATTAAAAAAGCACGAGTCCTGCAGCGTGGCAGGCTGATTCAAATTAGATACCTGTATGGAGTGATTAAAAATAGGTTTTCTAAACCTGAAGTTAACAGGAGGACAGTACGTATCATTTACATCAGCAGGGGTCAACAAAAACATGGAAGAACCATATGAAAGTTCTTTATCCCTGCAGATTTACTGGTGAAAATGCTGAAGACAGAAGGAGAGAAATACAGCGCGCTTCTGGTGTCTTTCAATATGCAAAGAATCTCAATTGTTCTCAAATCTCAGCATTCATTACTTACTGCCAGATCTCCAAATAAGTAATACTTTCCTTTTATTTAGCCACTTTGATACATCATTCCATGTGTTGGTTGCACATATACATTAACAAATCAAATCTCACAACTTCTTTTGGCAAACAGCTAATGTCATTCCCATTTTAAAGATAGTAAAAACTAAATGGAAAGAGTAAACCACTCTGTTGAGAATCGAAGCCTGGGATATCAGGCTTTACTGATCAGAAGTTCAGGCTATGATGCCTCTGTGGATCAGGCTCTCAGACAGCCCAATTGATTGGCAAGACCGGGGTGCACTTGCTGAATGCTTGCACCAGGCTAATGTTTGTTGTTTGTTGTTTTGTGGTTTGGTTTTTTTTTAATCCCAGAATGTCCTGAATAATAGATCAGATGCAAAGCTGGTATGTCTCCAACAGTTTCAATGGATTTGTAAAAATCTGTCTGCAAGTAATGTGTACCAAGTACCATAAATGGTAGAGTAATGCAGTACTGTTGTACCTGACATGGGATTATGTAGTGGAAACACCATTTTACAGACTTTATGCAAAGTGGCCTAAGTGCTGTTAGGGATTAGTCATTGTGCAAAGTGTTCCTTTACCAAAGTGCTGGTAGTGTCATCATAAAAGAAACTGACCAAGTTTGGGATTATCTGTGTTAGCTTTCTGCCTTGAATGTGTATGTAATTATTTAACACCTAATGACCTGCAGTTACATATGTGGCCTCAGCTATGGATGTGTTCATCCTGTCCACTTACAAAGTACTGGGATATTACCTTTATTTGCATCAACAGGCCATTTGTGACCAATTTAGCTGTTGAGCTAATGTATAAGGCCCTCATCCAAGAAGTGGAATTACAATGGAATTGGATCTTGTTACACAGCCTACTGCATCATATAGTGCACCCTCTATTATATAACTATATGGTTCCCAAAGGTTACCTATAATTTGATTATAAAGACTCATGTTGCACTTCAGTCAACATTTAAGGACTAGAAATTTGATGATTTACTTATGGAAATCCATACTGAATCCATCCAAAATGGAACAACTTGTAAAAAGTAGTCTTACCTTTTGAAAGGAACTACAGTTACAAAAAAGTCAGGATGCACATCCATCACTCTCTTCTACCACATAACTAGGATGCCTATCAAAGATTTCTATTTTCGTCCCAGAAATTTAGGGAGTGTGCTGTCGTAATTGTAGACAGTTATGACATGAACCACAGTGAAAATGCTGAAGCTCTAGGTGGTCATTCCTTCATTTTTACCCTCTTTAAATGGTAGAAGAAAAAAAGAAACAACAAACCAAAACAAACTTTTGCAACTCTTATGATTGTCCTATCAGTTGAGATGCAGTGGCTTTATCATGAATGAAAATCTGATCTAGATGGGAAAAAAGAGAAAGGCATCACTAGCAATATTTTGGAAGCTTTTCTTTTACCCTCTGGGTGCAACTGACTATTTTCATAAGCTTATGAGCATGAATCCATTCTACCTGGAACATATGTATGTCAGCATTTTCAAAGATGGCCTTTCAAGAGGTACTTATCTTCTAGTTCAGAATATCACATCTGAGAGTATTGCCCCCCAGATGAATAGCCACTTCTGGAAAAAATTTAAAAAAAAAAAAAAAAAAGCAATTTTAGTGTATCAGATGTACAAAGACAGAAATACCATACTTTTAACTTTAATTTGATTGATTATACATGAAGTGGACACCTCTACAGAAAAGAGACAAACAGCACAGAAACTTCATATATCAAAAAAAACTTGAGTAGGCTTTAAAAGTTGCATTATTGTCTTAAAAGCCCGGGATTTTTTATCTTTTTAAAATCTCTATTGTGCTCCCAAGTACTTTTAAAGCTTTTCTATATAATTATAAAAGCTAGACAGTTATTTATTTATTTTATTAAAGCTAAGGCCATATGACCAACACTGAAAAAATAAAAATAAGTAAGTCAGAGCATCTACAGTAATGTTGTACTATTTGAAAGGAGCAACACTAAGTGCAATTATTCATCTAATACTTCACCATTAAATCCCTTCAGCTGATACAGGATTATTTTCCCCAAATATAGGCACTATATGAAAATTCCTATGTAAGATTTTTCTCCATGTATTCTAAGCAAGCATAAACCAATGCATTTACCAGGCAGACTGAAGTTGTAAGTTACTGAAAAAGCTGGACTTTTTTTCAGAGCTGTGTGGCTTGTATCACACTTTGAAGCAGCTCAACACAAAATTTCACCCTTGGACTCAGATTCAGATGTCCCAAATTCCTGCTAGGTCACCATGCTTAGTGTTTCTGGATATATGCCTCTAAAATCCCACAGCCAGCTAATAGAAAATATCAGACACAGGGACCTTTGGGCAGTTAGGCCAACTGTCCCTGAGCTGTGAATATATAAAAGTGCCTGACTGTTTTGAGACAAGCTAAATATTACAGATACCATGAAGTAAAGAAATGGAAATGAGTAAAAATTCAAACAAAGGTTTATCCTTTTAGTCTGAGAAAACCTACTCCAAGATAACATGTAACTGTTGATCTCTGTACCAAATGCATATTTGGAACACTAGCAAGGATGCAATCATTTTACTACCACTGCCACCACCAAAATTGTGAAAGTCTCACTTTCACAAACCTTGATTACCTGTAGACCACTTCAGGGGGATTATTTTTGTGTGTAGCATTGTTTTTCAAACTTTTATTCAACGGTTTTTCTGAAAAATAAAAACCTAGATATAATAGATGTAATAAAGAAAAGGAATGTCCTGGTCTCAGTATTTTTTACTTTATATAAGGTAAGTTCTGTTAGAAAAGCGAGGCAAGACTGGTTCCAATTAGTCCTTTAGTTTTAGCCTAAAGGAGAATATTTTTGGATAATCCAAACACAGTTTGGTCAGCTGTTTTAAAGGACACATTTAGAGGTGCATTTCTTTTCCTGAAATATTAATCTAAATTCATTTTGTAAGGAAAAGGTAAAAGAGTTTATTATTTAAAGTCAAAGAAATTAAAAGCAAGAAGTTGTATTAACTGAACATTAAGCCTCAGGTCTTCTTTTACACAACAGAGATAAGAGCCTTTCTTTCAATCAGACCTATAAAAATTGGAAGATCTGGTAGTGAGTGGTGGTATAAGCCTGACAGAAATGAGCTTAGGTATCCTATAGATAAACAAGTATTTTATTTTGCCTGTATTTGAACAAAAGGGTCTTTCATTACAGAACTAGAACATGCAAAACAAGGTGACATAATATTTTCAAAATGATATAATGGAAACAAAGTGAAGCAACTTCAATACTACTCTTCAGTCAAGTTTTGTAATGAGCCCGAGTTAGATGTAATTTCATGGTCAAAGGGCTCCTTTTCTATAGCTTTATTAGCAATTATTAGCTAGGATTGTAATGTTTGGTATCGCTACCAAGATGGTCTATGATTATGTAATGAGAGATTCGCCTTTGTAATATCTGTACAATTAGGCATAATTAAGTTTGTCGGGGAACTTTAATTTCCTGATTTTTGAGTAAATAAAGAATCAATGTTAAGATTGCACTAACCAATACTAACTAACATTTAATTTGTTTTGTTTCAAAATCAGAGGTCACATTGTGAAACTCTTTGATAGTATGCAATGAAAAAAAACCCCAACAAAATAAACAGACGTTGGAATAAAGATAACTTTATATTAACTGGTACTTTGCTGTCCTACTGTTCCATTTGTTGAGTTGTCCTGAAGCCAACAAAACAGTGGTGAGAATCAGAACACAAATATAACTTTCGGTACTCTCCGTTGTACTCTCAAAATTAATCGACATTTGTTTTTACCACACTGTGATAACATCACACATGTTAGAATCATAAATGCCAGTATACCTTAAAGCCTTCCGTTTCAGAAACAAAGGTTCTACCATTACAACTAAATGAAAGTCTTGACTAGCTTCAGTAGACCATTTGTTGGCCAGGCACCAAATGAAACAAAAATCATGTCTGATAGAAACTCCACATACATATCAAGCTATACATCATGCATTCATCCAACTGAGTTTCAATCTGAAAATCCTTGGGATTCATATAGTAAAGCTGTAACACACCACAAAAATTCACTACGGATTATCAGGTATGGGTTTACAGGGGGAAA
Organism: Scolopax mira; assembly: GCA_004320125.1. Taxonomy (NCBI): domain Eukaryota; kingdom Metazoa; phylum Chordata; class Aves; order Charadriiformes; family Scolopacidae; genus Scolopax; species Scolopax mira. The sequence goes on from BJBW01008961.1 coordinate 121,355, forward strand.
CTGGGAGTGCCCTGTTAATGGCTACCTGGTGTAACGCATCTATTCTCAATGACGAGAGCTGGGACTGGCTGTTCAGGCACCACATCCAGCTCATGCACACAGCTAGTGCTGATAATCATTTAAAAATAGGTATGAGAAAGGTAGTTACAGGGTTTTAATGAGGAGAATTTATGGGGCATTACTTTCCCAAACTATTATCTCAATCTAAATACCACTCTGGACTTGAGGTATCAAAATGTGACAACAATGCTCAAGGTCTCTGTAACAGGATTACCTCTTTTCTTTTCCTGCCATACTTTTTGAAAAAAAAACCAAACAATAAAACAGTAAATAGTTTTAACATTTAAGCGAATGTCAATAGTCTTCAGAGTCAACACTGCTGTAAAGATCCAAGACATTGTATTAAGAGGCTGACTGCAAATAACCAAGTGTCAGCTCACATCTAGTGCAATCCTTAATTAGAACTTCACAGTCAAGCAGGCTACAAGCTTTTTACCTCCTAAATTAAAGCTGTAATTTTGGAGCACAAGAAGTCAACCATTAGGGAAAAAAGCACCAGTTTACCATACTGCTAAAAGTCAGCAGGTCTCAATATATGAAGAACACAAGTTGTATCATTTTCTGCAGAACCCACAATATAACAATTTCTATACATTAATGATGTTGGAAGTTCTTCTGGATTACTTTACAGGCTATTCCTCTGAGAAAAGCTATGTGCAAGACAAATGAAACTAATGTGTTGTCTTAAAGGCTCTCAGCACTATCTGCAGGTCTCAAAGCTCAAGATTATTCATCCATACCTATGGCAAGTGCTCCTTTTTAGAGGAACAAGAATATTTGCTTCACAACAGCTCAAAGGTGTTCAAATCCCTGCAAGATACTAACACTATATTCCATTCATTTTAATGGAAAATAGATGTCCAAATTCCCAAAGACAGCCCTTTTACCACTGGGCCCAAAGAAACAGATTACATGAAAATACCTTTTTATCACAAGAGAAGACAGGGAAAAAAAATTCCAATTAAAATTGATGGAATTGATCAAGGAATTAAAGCCATCAAGGAACAGACAGGCAAAACAGGGAATAAAATAAGGGAAAAGTGCATAAAGTTATCTCACTCCTCTCAAGGAGTATTAAAAAAAATCTCCCTGCAAGAGTAAAAGAATATATTTCCAATTTGTTTTCCTTAACAGCTAAAAGAAGTGTAGATTAAAGACTAGGAAGCATGTTGAATATTGTGGCAAAGGCAGACAATAAAGTTCAAAGTAAAAGACTGTAACTTAAATTACTCCATTATTGCAATTAAACGGCCAGGAAGCACTTCAGAGTTCGAGGAGTAGCCACGAGCATCCTGACCTCCATAGGTTTGAGTCTGAAAGTCCCTTCAGCTCCAAAAAAAGTTCTAGGCAATACTGCTGCTTGGGCTAAAAATATAATTTCCTATAGCTGCAATCTTTAGGCTTATCACAGATATATGCATACATCTGGAAAGAGTTGTTGTGGCATGTAATCAAAAAAAATACTGTAAAAAGCCATGGTTGCTTTGCAGCCTTAATCCTGCTCCTCATACTCCCAACTCCCTCCTGCTAACTTAGCCTTTCAGTACTCAGCTGTCTCACGTGCACTCCAGCCCTGGGAATTTCTGAGCAGAGTTCTGGACCGAAGACCATCCCTGCAGGGACAAAAAGTACTTGGTGGATGAGGAGCAAACCATCCCACACATTCTCCTGCTGTGGCCAGGCCCTCAATCCACAGAATGCTTCTTGGGACTTCCCACAGTACCCAATAAATTCTTCTCACTCTTAAAGCAATATGTCTACCCCTATCTTTGAGAAAATGTCGATAAACAATTTAAATGAAGTGTTACTTGATAAACTGGTAGCTAGATTTTCACTTAGCTACATCTAAGACCACACGGAGAAGGTAACCCTGGCACATAGATGCATACTACTTTGCAGCCATGAGGAGACATGGAAAAAGAAAAAAAAGACAATAAGCTATAAAGGATCACTAAATATGCCAATAACAAATATGAACAAAAGCAGCACAAATTGTATGGCACTGTTAAATTAGCATATTTCTCTCTTTTCAGCAACTGAAAGCATCTGAGGAACACTGGCTTTTAGAAAGATGCTCCTCATGCCCTCCCATTTAAACTCACCAAACCAAAACTCACACAGATGTGACTGAAATAGAGCCCCACAGCTTCAAAAGCAGAAATACATTTGACCCAAGATGTCTGGCCTGCATCTACTGTAACACAAGTTATAGTAGAACTCTCCTCAGCCCCTCACAATGGTCCCAGTGGAGATACTATTACATTTTGCTGCTGTTGTTTATATCTAGTTTGGCCAAGAGTCCATGAGTCATGATACCTATATTTACAATGCTACCAGATACAGGAACAATCCAGTGGCATTTTTCTATTAGTGCTGACTATTCAGGATCTGCCACTTAGAAATGTTTACATGAAAATAACAAAGAATAGGAACATGTGATGCTTGAAAAAATAAGGCTGTGATTTCAATCTGCAAATGAAAAATCTAAACATTCTAAAACTTAATAGGGAAGTGACAAGAGTACAACGATTTCTGTCCCTTATAAAAGACAGCAAAAACTGTACACTTTTGCCTACCTACTTAAATGGAGAATAAGCAATGCTTTCAGGGCCTGATGAGAGAGAGGCTGCTACTTGATGGAATCTTTTATCATCAGATGCTTAAAAAAAAAAAAGTAATAAATTAAATGAGTTTTGAACATGAGCTTACGATATTTTTATGATCTAGAAGCTGCCATTAAGTAGCCGTAACAAGGGTCTAACAAAAGCTAGCTATTTCACTCAGGCTTTTAATCCTAACTATTACATGCAGACAGTAGGTTCCCTGCTCTACTGTTAATACTAAAGATACCAGTGTTAAAAACTAGAGCTTAATAGTTAACACAGATAATATTCATTTATTTGACTTCAAGAAAAGTTGGAGAAAGTAACAGGAATCAAGTGCATGCATATACTAAAGTAACACAAAACCTAAGATAATTCTTTAGCAATATAGTGTAGGCATTGTCAAAAACTGTTCAAGAAGTTAGGATGAATCCACATCAATCTCAAAAAGTGAAGACAATTCATTTCTGCAGACCCTCCAAGATGAGTTGTTCTTTTAAGTGCAACTACTGAAGCAGAACTCTGATGAGTCTGATGATCCTGAAAGTGAGATGTTTTTAGTGCTATCATTATCATTATTAAACATAGCTGCAATGACAATTTAAATCTGTGTTCCAAACCTCCTAGATGCTCTTCAACATTAGACACCTTTGTGTCTTGAAGACCCAGAAATAATCTTACTAGTTGATTATGCTATAAAGCAAAGCTCTGCTTAACAAGAGAGATGCAACCTTATTTTATCCTAATGATATTGCCTTCCATGGAACACAAAAGAAACAATTGATAGCAATGATTGAAACATTTCTTTTACAGAGTTGTAAATTCAGCTGTCCACTATAAGAATCTTCAAGTGAAGAAAGAGGAGAAAAAATAAAAGAAAAAGTAACAGCATTGAACACAGATATTACTGCAGAACATGACAAATGACCTCCTAATGGCCACATGCATACAATGAGTTGTACGTCCTTGTAGACTGCTACTAATCCTGTACCAAAATGGAAACCACAAATATTGGCACAGTCTTAGCAAAGATACCATCTGAGAACAAAGAGAAAACATGAGAAAAATGTCTTTACTATTTGGTTAGAAAACAAAACCAAAATTGAAACAAGAATGTTTGAAATGATTACTTCTGCTTCTGATAAGCGGCTGCTTTGACTACACTGAGCAAAAGAGTTAACAACCAAACTTTCCCAAAACTGTACTATAGAGCCTAAATAAAAAAAAATCACTCCACTTTCACCAGTCGCGTGGCTAACTCAAGTGAAAAGGCAGGTTGATGTCCCTGGCACCCACTTAGTGTTGCTCTCAAGAACACGTGTCTCTACGTTTGCATCAACAAGTGTCTTGAAATTTGCACTGAGAACAAGAAGGACTTTGATCAAAAAATAGCACACATTTTACTCTGCAAGGAACTTTACAGAGAGGTACTAAATTTACAAAAGCAGTTGAAGGAAGTTTCAGAGGGACTTGACAGATTACAGGCTGATGACACCACTGTTACAGCCTCAGTGGAAATGTGGTTTGATCTAATTAACAACAAAGCACTAGAACCACTGAAGAACAAAATTAAAAAATTATTCAAAGACACTTGGAAGCTTTCCATTTCATAGCCACCAGGAATGATTCCAAACACAGACGGATGGGATTAAACCCAGGATAGGATGTCAAGTTTGGGACAAGCACAGAACATATTCCAGATATCTCAAATCTTCCAAGATTAAAAACCTGAAGATACATATTTTTGCTTTAAATCTGTAATTACAAAAATTATTTGATTGAAAACAATTAACTTAATCATGCAGGTGGAAAATACAGATGTTAAATTAAGGCAGACAAGATGGCTGAACTTAGAAATGCTGGATTTTGGAACAGATGCATTGCTGTCCAACCAACTCAGCATTACTTTTTACATATTTTTAGTTTATTCATATCACTTTGATTGAAACTGTGTAACAGTGTAGGTGCTAAAATCAATAAATACAGTGAAGTACACTGATAGGCAGTTAGATATAAATCCTCAAAGACGTAACTTTTTTTCACAGACTATGGAGACCATGAGGATGCTCCTATGTTTTCATTACAGAATCACATGCGTTACATTTTAGATAATGGGTCTTTTTTTTGTGTTTGAGAAATAAATATGCCTGCAAAATAAATCACACCGCATGCACGCACTGTTTCAGTGGGTAAAATACTACATTTGAGTGTTTTCTCCAAGAAGCTTTTGCAGAAATAACCAAAAAAGTCATGCTGGGGAGAAATATTCAACCCTGATATGTTGGCTGCTGTTCCCGCATACAAATTTTCTCTCCACACCCAATAGAGAACACATACCTCAGCTAAACAATTGTGAGCATATGTTAGCTATGCCAATATCCTGTGGAAAGTAACAAAAGGCTCTAACTTATTTTTAACTGAGAGAAGCGCGTAACTAAGAAAGTTTGTGCTTTAGAATTTCAAGTCAGATTTGGGATTACTGTATTTCCCTCTCTGGGAAGTTGTCTGATTACTAATCTTATAATTAAAAAAGTAAAAGTTAATGAGGAAACATTAACATCGGGTGATTTACGTGCCTATTAATATTATATGTGTATTGGGAAAAAAAAAAAAAAAAGGGGGGGAAAGGAAAAACCCATTGTGTAATCAAGTTCTGATGAAATGCCGGACAATTTTGAGACTGATAAAGTGAGTCACTGCCAACTGACTCAGCATGACAACAGGAGCTCATTGTTGCCTTCGGACCGAAGGAAGCAAGCAGACAGTTGGTTCAAACTGGATTTGTTCTTTCACTAAAATGTGGTATTTCCACCACCTTCATGTTCTCCTTCCACATCTTCCATCAGACGCTCTAGTGTCTCCAGTACATACTGCATTTATTAAGCCCTGCACTATTCATTTAGCATTGGATACAACACACATTAAGCCCTCAGATGCAGCATGTTACAAAATTAACTTAAAAGGCTGGAATACAGCTCCATTTTTAAGTCCCAGTGTATTTATATTTCACATATGGTTTTCGCTAGGCTATTCACAGGGGGGACTATAAAGCATCTCAACATGTGAGGTACTCTTGTAAACTCCACTATGTCCTCAGTTGCACTTACTGTCCTCAGCCATGGGGGATGTTGTACTGCAAGTATTAATACGGATATACGTGCTGCCTCTTACATCCACATCTCCCCCTCCCTGCCGTAGGTTTGGCAACAGCAGGATGGCTGAATCTAGCTCAAAAACTGGAATTTCTTTTTGTCTCCAAGGCTTTCTAAAGATTGCCTTCTGCCAGTCACTGCAACTTTCCCTGGCACCCTCTGAAGTTAACAAAACAATGAGAGCTCAGCAGCTCCCATGGGACTCAGGACCCTTCAGAGTCTTGGCAACAGAACTAAAAAGAATACACTGCTCCCATCCCTGAGATCTCTTAGAACTGCAGTCATACGAGGAGGATTTTTTTCACTATTGTAATAAGGTGGATTTATATTGTTAATACACAGGACTGACCAAGAGGAAGGTCCACCTGTTGCATAACATTTCATAAAGTGTACGGAGTGATGGTACGAAATGTGGTTTGTGGCTCCTTTCTTTCAATATGCTCAAATCAGTCTCATCATTCGTTATTTTCTGCTTTTCTCACTAAAGCTGCTTCTCCTGAAGTCTGTCAGAAATGTTAAAATCCCCTTTTTTCCCCAAATAGATTTTTAGAGTCTTCAAGGTCTACTGATTTAACTACAGCTTTTGAGAGAATCCTGGAAATAAAATTAAATTATTTTTGAGAAGAAACAAGAAAGGTCCATACTTTTTCAAGCAGCTAAAGCATCCCCAGCCATTGTAACTTTTTAAAACTATGCCATGTCAAAATTTATCATGCCAGGAGAAAGAACCTCCTTACAACTGAAGGACAAGATTTGTAATCAACAAATCTGGGTTATATTCATGACAACTTGGCAGGTGACTTTGACTAAGTCAGTCAACAACTCTAAATCTGAGTTTATCCATCAGTGCAAGATGCTACTAATGCTTCCCTATTTCAGGAGGGTGTCTTAAAGCTTAATTAATTGATGTTCATAAAGAACTCAGATTCTCAGATGAGAGGCATCAGAGAACACCAAAGTATTATTAATCTCAGGTGCCAAAAAAATCATCCCTGCTCTTTCATGAAACAGCTTTGAAATATTTGTAATTTCTATGGTAGCAATATCCCCAGTTCAGTTCTCAAATGATGAGAATTATCCAAATAAAATAAATGTCTGGTCATCAGAGTAAACAAAGACATCATTTCATAAGTCCAATCTAAATTGTAGAGATAATCAATATGAGAATAGCAGTGCCCACAATGAAACCTGTATTAATTATGAAGAGAGTTTATGAAAGAAATTAATCATTATTATGGAGATCGCTGTAGGAATTTAATAGCATGAGCCAATTCTACATGACTCTTATGATGCTTGAGGTCAAATATGCTGAGTTTGAAATAAACTTTAATCTACTCTGAACTAACTTTGTATAAAAAAAGAAAGCTTCTCATAAGTTCCACAGTACTGCCCAAAATAACAAATCTACTCTACCCCTTAAGTGCGTGTGGTCTGATATGCCATCCTGAAAATAGATTCTAATATCTCTCTTCCCTCTCCCTTTTCTTTTTTTTTTTAATTGGTGCTATAGGAAAATTCTATACACTGATTACAAGAGAAAATAATTAGATATGGGAGATAACCAATATATTTTTAAGCTTACTTTGTATTTTTTTTCTTAAGTAACCACCCTTCCAAAATAAACACAGAAATGTTTATGGAAGTAAAGAAAGAAATTGTAACAATTTTAGGTAGCATACTGCAGTCAAATAAATACCATTTTCTAATAAAACAAACTGGGAGAAAACCTAATTGAACTTAACCCATAGTAACCAAAACAAAAACTCGAGAGACTTTCTGTTCCGAAAGCAGAGCTGTTCTTGAGAGCCAAAGATTCCTATCCATTGGTCAACTTCAGTAGTAATCAATTAATCCTTTTTGTAAGATTATAAATTCTCTGGGGAGAGGCTATGACTGAAGTGTTGAGAATGCTCAATGTTGGCTTAATTCCATCTCCAGTCAAGTCAAGTCTGGGTTATCTTCAAAGGGAGAAGAGCTAGACTGATCCTTAAAGTCTTTTAAAAAGACTTTGCTTTGTATTTATTTGCTTCTGTGAAGTACTTCTTAAAGCAAATACAAGCAGGAAGACTTAAGTAATAGGCCCATCATACCTCTGGGGTCCACACGTGGCAATAACTCCATGGGTCAGAAGTGGATAGAGAATTCTTGGCAGGAGGGAGGTGTTCTTGTTTAGGGTACTTCTGAGCTTGTGCATATTCATGAGGGGAAGGAAGGTAAACCATTGGGATGCAGCCAAGTCAGGAAAGGTGCACAGAGAGGTGCAGAAGAAATAGTATCCTCTTGCTTTTGCAAAATATGGGATTAGCCATTTTGGGGATTAATGAAAACGTATGCAAAATCTTACAATACTGTCAGTAACAACTAGGTGTGTAAAGGGAAGAATGAACCCTTAAAATTTTACAGAAGCAAACGGTCTCCAATTAAAATAGTCCAAAAGAGCTCAGTGTGAATATTTCCCAGAGCTTCCTTTGTTGATGCCGTAGGATTTCTTTGTAGTTGTACAATTCTGCAAGCTAGAATTCTCTTGGCAACTACAGACTTCCTTACTTCTGATCTCATCACACACAGATGGCTCAGGCTTGTAAAATATTATTAGGGGACGTGTTGGAGTGGCCTGAACATGGGTCACTCCAGCAGCGTAATCTGACTCTAACAATTTCTCTGGACTTATATAACCTTGAGTTCTGCCATTGTTTCCCGAACTGCAAAATGGGAAGAGAGTCTACCTCCTCATGAAGTGATGAGAACGTGCGAGTCAATATACGTACAACTCCATAAAAAAATGGAAAAGTGTTACTGCTATTTGGGAAGAGTAAGATAGAGTCATGTGGACTTCAGTTTTATTCTCTTCTCTGAAACAAACACCGACACAGATATAAATAGTGCCTGCAGAAAAGCAAGGGGTGAACTTCTGCTTGCTTTTTAAAACAATTTGTAGTTTTTGCATGTAAAAGGCTGTTTAGAAGAGATTTGACTAGTTTAATAATTAAGCCAAAAATCTTTAGTTCTAAAAGTATTAACATTTCCCAGATTAGATTTTTTTTCAGTGGTGTCATAAATTCACAGTATTTACCCACCAGTTCTGGTTTTCATAAAAAGACTGTGGTTTTTATTTTGATCGCTGGTTAATTTATTGCTGCAGCACATCATTTTGCTTTTCTTTCGGAGGTTCTGAGGAAAAGTAATTCTTCACAGACACTGTTCAGATGGTATTTTTCAATTAAAAACACTTAAAGCAGAAAGGAACGGTTGTCTGGTGGGGGACCGAAGATCAGGGTTCAATGCTTGGCTCTACAATAGACTCCCTGGGGAAATTTTCAAAGGCACAAATGGCAGGTTGGCACATCACTCTCATGCTTGCTTTAGTGGGAGTTAGTTGCCTCTGAAAACGTCTCTTTCTTTTCCTTGGATTATCCCGATCAAGTCACTAAATCTTTCTGTGTCTTGGTCTGCAACCACTACAGTGGGAATTCTAGTATTTTGTTTCCCCCACCTTTTGCCTGACTTGTCTATTTAACTATAAGCTTTCTGAGACAGTGTTTCTGTTTTACAGTATGTAAAAAACCCTGCACCAGTGGGTAGGACACTGATCTCATCTGGGACTCCCAGTTTCTGTTAGAATACATACATACAAATAATCTTAAAACTAATTAGGAATCTGGAGAATATTAATTTAAATTGTTTTCCCAAAACCTAGGTTATCATGTTTTCCAGAAGCAGTACTGGTTTGGCAAAAAGTACCAGATTACCAGCCCAAAAGAATGGCATGCACAGAACAGGTGCAAGACAACAAAACGGGGTAAATGTGGCACCAAGACAACCCATTCTTTGAACTGGGGGATTACTAATCCTCATCATCTCAACCTCTGATTTCTGCTATCATCCCTTTAGGCCAACCTGTACCATTTAAGTCTACATTCTTTGACTGAAATGTCACATTTTACTAGAACAAAAGCAAAGCCTAAACAAATGTCCATGAGGCCTTTCAGAAAACATGAACGTGAGTATGCATTTTTCACCACAAGAGTACAAGTACTCAGCCCCTGTGGTAACAAAAACAGTTCTGTTTTATTTATCTTGCAAAACAGGACTAGGCAGGGCAATTTTTATTTTCAAACCAAACTGCCAGCGTAAAATTCTCAAAAATGTGACATGCGGAACCACATAAAGGGCGAGAATGACAACATCATGAATAAATGTGCAGGATGAGTAAATTCACAAAAATATTGATCCGTATTTGTTTATTCAAAAAGTTAAATTCCCCACAGAATTATTCAAAGAAAACTGAAGATTATTTTTTTCTAGTCTACTGAACTTAAATGTGGTGTGACCACAAGTAAAGATAAAAACCAATTCATATTCCACATGCACTCATTAATTATCTACTACCCTACCAGGAATTGCCAAGTTTGCCAAAAGAGATGAGGATAGGGATCATTATATTCCAGAACACCACCACAGCATGATGATGTCTTTCAGATACCCACTAGTTAAACTAGGCTTTTTACTTTTGTCTTGTTGCATATATTATTCTCTAAGCAATTCATCTTTGCCAATGATCTCTTTATGGCTATAACCAAGATCCTAAGTTTTGTGGGCAAATATTTTTCCTCAAGTTAACTCTACTAAAGCCAGCAGCATTACAGCAGACATTATTTTTTTATATAATGTATTCATAAGACTAATGCATATCTTTACCTGCTAGGCACATCCTCTGTTTCTTTCTGCATCATTCAGTTTCTATCATCTATGCAATCAGCCCAGTATGCAATACAAGACAGAATTCTTACAGTGGGTGTAAATAATTCAAGAAAGTTTGTAACTCCTCAGGGAGATTTACTCACAGATCACCTGTTCACAGAGTTTAAAGAGATGTCAGAAGAATTCCAGGATTATTATAGACCAACGATGGGAAAGGTCATAACAAAATAATAATATTATTACAGCATAAAACGGAAACTGGCTTTGCTTTTGGATAAATTAACAAACTTCAAAGGGATTGGTCTAAATCTGCCAGTGGAGGAATGTTGTTTGATTGCATCATGTATGGGGATGCTGTTGCAGTCGGATCCAGAAAGAATGACGCATCACAGTCTGACATGGCTCTGATAATAGATAAGTAAACTGTAGGACTGCCAAATGAAGAGGTAAAAAAAAAAATCCCAACAAAACCAAAAGAGCTGATAAAGCAAATTACACCAACAGAATTTGCAGTGCAACACAAACAAAAGAAACCCAAACAAACCCCATTCCTGTTACTGATGGGATGCCCCTGTGTCCCACATGGCATCATTGAAAATGGATTCTGCAGAGAGTGAGACAGTTGTGCAGTAACAGCAGCCCACGCAGAATACCACCATTTGCCAACTGAAAAACCTTGACCTACTGGCCACGTGCCTCCATTCCTATTCTACTGAGCCACTGAATCAGTCACACCTGGAGGTAGGTTCACAATCACGGGGGACAAAACCCCAACTTTTTCTGTTTGTGACAGTCCTTGTATTTTCCTCCCCAAGAGAAAGTATGCTAAGGACATTCTTTATATGTCCGAAGGCCAACAGACTGTCACTTTCTTTACACAGTGTACCACATATATCTAGGACACAGAAAGGATTATTTAAAACTCTAAATGAGACATTTATACCCAGTACATTTCCAAAATAAAGATGGCAAGTTGCTGAAATAACTTATTTAAAACTTTTTCTCAAGTAGAGAGTGATAGAATTAGAGTAAAATCATCTAGAAGGGGTTGGAAACACTTTCTCGTGAAGTCTTAAACATCACTTCTTGTGACATTAACTTGAGCTACACGTCCCATCGGAGAGCAAGTGTCAGCAAAGTAAATGCATTAGTTAAAGCTTAATAGTAGTTCGGTGTTCAATATCCTGAAATATTTAATATGTTTTTTCCCAAAGTAAACTGTTATTCAGTTTTAATGAAGACATTAACCTGCTTGATTTGTAAGCTCCTGTGGGAAGTCAGTCTAAAACACTGTCACAAGAGGTAGGCAGAAGTAACAAGAGCTGTGACAGGAAATCAAGCACATTTTAAATGTTAAAAAAGCAGCCAGAAAATGAGTCTCAATATGCTCTTGTTTTCTTTTAGTTTTGTTTATTTTTTGGTAATATGATTTCTGCCCTTTAAAAGATGCCAATTAAGGCTGGTTATAACGTAGTCTGCACGTAACTGTGGGTATTGAAATCTATGTGAGTTTTCACCAACTATTTTGTAAACAAGAAGTGGTAAAATACAGGCTCAAAAAAAAGTTTGGGTCAGATTCTGAACTTCGAGACACTTTTCAGTCTCCAGCATTGTAGGATGACAGCTTTAAACTGGAATCTACTGTTCCACTTTTAGTCACAGTTTGAATTTTCCAGACTGACTTTGGATCCAGCCTACATTTCATGGGAACAGCCGGTTTTGTGAGTTTTCGGCTTGAAATGATAGTGATATAACAAGATGAGCAAAAATGGTGAGACCCCAAGCAATTAAGGTGGGTGTGTACTCTTCCTGAAATGCATATTGGTGGTTTGACAAGGGAGACAAGCTGGCTGCTTTGTTTCACAGTAGCTGCGTTTAGTTCATGCTGTCAAGCGTGGATTCTGACACTTAACAGTATTAATATTGCTATTTCTATTGATATAATTAGCACTTCTATAAATAACAGCTAAAGCTGCCATAGCTAAGTATATTACTGCAATCAGTACCATCAGGGCCTTCTTCGTTACACACCCTCCTGGAAATACAAGCTGATTGATCTCCAGAAGCCACTGAGCAACGCTGTTGATTCTAGCAGCCCAGCAAGGAGCAGCTACCACCACGGAGAAGACTCCCCTAAACAACTAGTTTGTATGTGTGAGACCAAAGTTTCTCACCAGTCTTGCACCTGCCAATGTTTGAATGCTATAAATAGGAACTCTTCTTTTCAGCCACACGATATAAAAAAACCCTCACATTGAGTTCAGTGGGTGTTATTCATACGCTACAATGGGGGAGAAAAGTCCTACAAATGCTTTGGAGAGAAATTGGACCCAACCTATACATTCCAGCTAAATAGCACAAAGATTTTATTTATTTACTTTGCAGATATGAAACAGGAAATTGCTTAACAAAAAAAAAGATACTGCTACTTCTACAGAACAAGAGCAGCACCTGCTATTTCAATCCCTAATTTCATTCTGTTGCACTTAAAAATACTGAAGAACAACAACTTTTCTAGTGGCCCAAACACCAAACTTCAGGAACTCCCAATCTGTTTCAAAGAACTTTGCCCTTGTTTCACTATGCCTAAAAGCTGTAACTTCTACCTTGGTTTTGAGGGTGTTCCATATTTAACTTGAGGTAGTTATGCTTAATGACTGTAAGGAGAGGGAAACATACAGGACTAGTAGTGCTGTTGGTAGGAATAAAGCCTCAGGGTCTCAAAAGATGCATGTTGTCACCAATTTTTGAAACAGTGGTTATTTTCTGCTTTCTTCATCTTCCATAAAGTGATGTGGGTAAGAACCGCACAAAGATTTCTGAAGGCCGATATTTACAGTGTCTGGAAATAGAAAGTGTTACATATAAGAAAAGCAGACTGGATTTCTGATGGCAGTTTGTCACAAAAATTCTTTTAAAGTTTGAAGTTCTTAAGCTTTAATCAAATGGATGTGCTAAAGTCATATGGGGGATTAAGTCATTTGTGTGTATAATTAGTGTTGGGTGTGAGACATGCACATTTTTGAATCCTGTAAATTCTTTCAGAAACACTGCTTGCCAGCTGTGGTACTTGAAAACTCGGTAAAGAGGACACTACAATTCCAAAGAAGCTCTGAACTCCTGTACTACTAATACAGCTCACTTTGCATGAGACCAAAGCACTCACACAGCACTATGTCTTTCAGTAGTGCCAATGCCAAAATCATTCCTGTATAATTCCACTGATGTCACTTAGTTATTTCAAATAGGAAATTCATGTCTAAGCCACGTTCTGTTTTCTGATGCAAACCCAGAATAACTACCCAAGTTTATAAAGCTACTGACATTGGCATGTATCGTCAAACCAGAAAGTCAATGGAATCATTGGCACCTACAATTTGAAACTATTACTTGAAATATTGCATATAACCATAAGAGCAGCATTTTGGAATTCTTTGTGTACATACCTTTGCAAATATTTGTGATGACAGCACATGGTATTATTCCCATTATACAGATAGGACACAAAGATAGGACTGAGCCCTAAAGTCACATATACTATTCGCGGCAAAGCAGAGAGCTGCATGAGCCTCAAGTCTTAAGCCAGGAACCAAAACCAGTAAACAAGGACTCAGTCTTCAGTATGATTTCATGAAAATATAAGAAGTAATAACTGAGTTCAACCCCATATTTGATGAAAAAAAAGTAAGGAAAGCTGAAGGAATAATTCTTTGAGTAAGCAGTAAAAGAATCAGACTCAGAACTTTGCCTGGTATTGAGAAAATATGATTACAAAGTGCTGTATTTTGGTATTCCTTGAGGCACCACCTTTCATGAATACTCAGGAAAATCAGATTAGAATCTGAGATATACTAATATTGGCAAGTGAAAAACAATCTACATCCTGAAATCTTTTTTTTTTTTTGCTCACCCTGCTCAGGCAACAAAGAAATACAGACCTTCCAAAATCACCTCTTGTTGTGAAAACCTATAAATGTCAACCATTTTCTTTTGTTTCAGTGATTCATCTCAGTGTATACTGTTCATGAAAATTAAGGAACTGAATTTTGTTTTTGTTAGAGTTGCCCTGATACTCAAGATCAAGGGTCAGCATGCCTATGAAAGTATAAAGAAACAAAGTTTACTAAAAACTGCCAATCTGAGACACTATTGTTTTTATTTTGTTTGTCAATACCATAATGATTTGTGCATGCTTTCTGCACTAGCTGCCCTCTTCAGAGAGCTTAAGCTGCTGGTAAGATTTCTTGGACTACTATGTATGCAATTACAGATGAATTCTGCTTACTTAACATTAATTTGGTACTTTGAACACATTAAAAATAATTATTTTTCCCCATAGCATCTTCTACATTAATATCTGCAGTCACTCTGGAATCTTAATGAGCTAAACTTGGTAAATTCTGTCCATACTTGGCTAGGGGACAGACTCTTCCTTCATGATACACATGCAATCATTTGGGAACAGTTTGCAAACCTAAAATCCCACCTCGCTTGAAGGGATTTACAGCTTCACATGACAAACTTTACTGAACAATACTGAGGCCCTGTGAAAAATAAACAAAAAGAACACATTTATTTTCTAATATCAAGATGGAAATGGTAAGTCTTGAGGGCCACCTGGAATTTGACCAAGGTTACCCAGCAAGGATCAAATCCTATTTGTCTTAGGCAGGCAGTCCTGCTGAAATCAAATAAGCCTACAGCACAGATCAGTATACTAGGGCTATGGTTTAACCTCTGAGGCATGCTATAAATCCTGTGCCATAAAATAGGTGCTATGGATTAATTTCTAATCCCAAATTATAACTCCTCATTGAAGATCTGAAAACCCAATTCCCCGCAAAGATTTAAATAACAAGGATAGAACCATGCTGAGGTCTTTTGAGACTTTACTTTTACAATTTCAAACAAAATATTTTCCATGATACTCAATTAGTGCAGTGACAATTAAACCACGCTGTTTGAGGTAACAGAACAAATCATACACTATGACACAGCATGTTTTTTTTAAAACCTGCTCGCATATCTAGTCACTAATTTACCCAATAAATTAATTCCACAAGTGGCTCTCCGAGTCATCAGTTTTAATTATCAAGTTTCTGCTGTATTTCCAAAACAATGCCAGGCATGCATGTGCGTAGGAGGGATGGGACAATGAAGCCAATAGGTGCAGCTGTGGCTGGGGAGGCAGAGGGTCTGTTCAAACTCTGTCACTGACTGCTTTTTGACATTGGGAAGTCATTTCAGTGCTGTTTAATTCAGGGTCTTTCTAGCATATAATGTTTTAGCAATGAAGTCACTCCCCAAATATTTGGAAGGCAAAGATGAGCCCTCATGAACTTTATGAAATTTTCTTTTCCCTTCAAAATCAGAAACACCACGGGGGATTGGGGCATGTGAGGTATGACTGCCAATCTGTTTGGATTTCTTGCCTTTTTATCTTCCCTACGTGTAAAAGCAGAAAAAAATTCAACCTTCACAAAGCATTTTTATGCAGGTACAGGTGAAAGACAACCTTTGTAAATTCAGTCTATTGCTGGTATCTTGTACTGCTGCACGGGATCCAAACTGCTCTCCTCTTTAGTCTGAATGCTAGCAACCCTGATTTTAAAGCAGGGGGCTTAGGATTCCATTCCTAACATTACAAGGTAGTACCAACAGCCATGAAATCCTTGGCCAGAAGAACTTAGTACTTTTTTTTTTTTCCTGTGCTAACACAACAAACAAGCTGTGTCTTAAGTTATAAACTATTTCATTTTGGAAGACACAGGCATCCATATCTTTAACTGACGAGTCACAGATTCGACATGCTATCAAAGTTTTCTGCTAGAAATGAGGATTTTTTTTAAAAACACCTACAGATTAAATGATGAGGTTTAAAATAATGCTAAAATCTTCTGTAATGTTCTTCCTGCATTACAAATGGACTATTAAATCACTGAAGTGCCAATCAAATGCTTTTGTACTTTGAAAGAAAGGTTTAAATAACAAAAGCAGTTTTTCAGGCCTCTCTCTCCCTCGGTAGTCAGTGTCACCTATGCACTAATTACAACATATTTACTCTCTTTTCTAGTAAGATCACGATTGAATAGATTTTTCAGAACATGATTTTTAAGAAAAGTTGCAATCAGAGCCTTGTGGATTCTGGCTCTTATTAATCCAGCTTGTCTAAGAAAAATACAATGTTGTGCAGTAAACTTCAAGATATATGACGGGATTGAATAATAACAGCTCTGGATTCAGTCTCCAGCTTTAAAAATCAACTCACTGCATGACCTCGAGTGAACCATTAATTAACTAGGGCCAAATCCTCTGTGGACTAAACACAATGGAACTAGCCAGCTTGTACAAGCCAAAGATCTGGCCCCAAGTTTCCAGAAGTTTTGATTCGGGCTGGCCAAATACTGGAATTTTCATCCTATGAAAAAACACTCAGTTGTGTTGCAGGGTAGGAATTAAAGCTCTCACATCCTTTGTGCAATAAAAATTCCAAGCAATTTCTTTAAAAGGAGAGAAAGAGGGAAAAAATAAAAAGGTGGAGGTCTTGCAGGGGAGAATTCTGTTAACTATGCTTTCTCCCGGCAAGCAGCAGAAAGTGAAATTGACAGAAACTTTCAAGGCAAGGTAGCCATGAACCATCTCTTTAATTTTCTGGTCAGAAAAAACATATTTTTTTTTCCAGTAAAACTGGAACTTTCCTGCAGAAAAATGCAACTTCACAAATACCACATTTTCCACTGGGGTGGGAAGGATCCTCCCCATCAGCTCTAATATTGTATACTGTAGCATCTACTGAAGACAGCCTAGCTGCTCAAAGAGCTCTTGCCTCTGGTGTTTTCTCCTGTAAGAGGCTGAAACTACTTTCCTATCATAGATTTATTTTTGTCTTGCCTTATTTTGTCTAGGGTGCTTTCCTGCAAAGCACCCTAAGATTCACAGATGCTAAAAGATTCTACATTAGCCTCATAATTTCAAAGACATCATTTCTACATAAGAATACATCCCAGGCATGCAGAAGGACCCAAGGAGGTGTTCGGGTTTCAGGACTGGTATACAGTTGTAAATAATGACAGGTATTATAGGTATTATAGGAGTACTTTCTCCTCCTAAATAATTACGTTATATTGAGAACCTAGCTTCAGGCTGTGCACATTAGTTCATTTTACTAGACCATGACTCTTACTTTCTTAGCTTCTTGTTTGCCATTCAGCAAAGAGGACTACAAGAGTGCATTTAACCTGAAAAATTAAGATTTACTCGGGTAGAAAAAGCAGCAGAGACCGAATAAGACAGGCTGTCAGTAAGGCAATCCTTCGTCTAGTTCTCTCGCTGCAACAACAGCTTCCAAATTCATTTTACCTCTGTACTCCGGTTTATAAATGTGAGAACAGTGCCTATTGGCGAGGCTAAAGAAACCTGGGTGCGAGACCCTGCCATCTTGGCATAAACAGATGTCAGGTACTGGAAGGACAAGCGACTGTCTGTTTTTAAAGCTGCTTTCGGACCCGCGACATAACGTATCCCGATGGCTCACTCAAGTAGAAACGCGCTGCCAACCTCAGCGAGGATCAACGCGCCAATATTCTCCAGAAGCCCGAAGGGACGACATTTTAAATAAATAAATAAATAAATAAATAAATAAAAAGGCAGCTGAGCTCATTGGTGTCGGAGGGACCATCAACTTCTCCCAAGCCCGCTTCTCCCCCGCCGCCCCATCACCCCGAGCAGCCAGCGCCGCGGCCAGACAGGGCACGTCGCGCACCCCCGCTTCCCTCCTAGGGGGTTGCCGCCGAGCTGTCCCGTAGGCCACCACCACCACCACCACCACCCCCTTCGTCGTCACGGCCCTCGCCTTGCCGTCGCGCCGTTGACAAAAGGGCGCTGGCAACTTTTCCCGGCGGCCCAGCCAGCGGCCCTTCCGCGGGGGAGGAGGAGAAGAAAGAGGAGGAGGAGGAGGAGGAAGGGGGGGGGGGGGGGGGGGGGGGGAAGGGAGGAAGGCGGGGGAATGCCGGTGCCAACTCTCCCTCCGGCCGCACGCCACCCTCAAGGGAGCGGCGCCGTGGGGCCGGCCCCGCCGGCTTCGGAAACTTTGTCGGGACGGGACGCGGAGCCGCGGGTAGTGTGCGTATGTGTGTAGGAAAGCGACGAGTTCGGGCTCTGCCTCCCCGCCCGGCCCTGGCGGGACCTGTGAGCGGAGCGGAGCTGCGCGGAGCTGCGCGCGGCAGCCCCGCCGGCACGAGCCCAGCGCCTACAGGACGAGGGTTAGAACCCAACGTCCCCCTCAACGCGCGCGCCCACCCGGTCCCGGACAGCCCCGGGCAACTCGGCTCTCCCGCTCCCCGCCCGCCTCACGGTGCGGCCCGACCCGGCCCCCCCCCCAGTTAGGCGGTGCTCAGCGACGGCCCCGCCCCTAACCCCCCGCTGACCCCGGAAACGCGGTACCTCTCTCATCTTCTCCCTTCCCCTGCGCTCAGAGGCTCGGCACTTTCACAGGCGGCCGCCGCCGCCGCGCCGGCCCCCCTCATTGGCCCTCCCCCGACCCGCCGGCCTGTCCCTATTGGCTCGTAGCCCCGCCACTCCCGAGCGAGCCGCGCCCCCTCCCGCCCCCGCCGATCTCCGGGCCCTCCCCTCTCCTCGCGACTCATTGCGAATTTTCTATAGGCGAGGCTGCGCTCCCCGGCCCGCTACGTCGTCCTCCCATTGGAGCGCGCAAATGTTGG
Organism: Scolopax mira; assembly: GCA_004320125.1. Lineage (NCBI taxonomy): Eukaryota > Metazoa > Chordata > Aves > Charadriiformes > Scolopacidae > Scolopax > Scolopax mira. Next base: position 140,591 of record BJBW01008961.1, read on the forward strand.
TGAGACAGCCAGCGCCTTTCATTGGCCGGTGTTTAGAACGATAACGGCCGCCTTCGCCGGGCTAGCGCTCTGACGGGCTCTAGAATGGTGCCATTCTCTCCGGCAGCCGCCTATCGATTGGCCGCCGCGAGTGTCTCCTCCCCCAAACAGCATGTTCGGTTGCGAGCCCTCCTCCTCCTCCCCCCCCCCCCCCGCCTTCTACGCATTTCTATTTCCCACTTTATTTATTTATTTTCTCCATAAACTTAAATGACCCCGGAGGGGCGGGGAGGGGGGGAAGGCGGGGCCCCGGTGGGCCGGGCAACCAATGGGAAAGAAGGAGGGGGGCGGAGCCATCAGGCGTCCGGGCCAACGGCAGCTCGGCCGCCCTTGGCTCGCCGCCGGCCAATGGAGCGGCCCCCTCTGCCCCCTCGCCCGCTGCCGCCGCGGGAGCCCAACGGCCGCGGGGCTCGTGGGGGGGGGGGTGGGACGCGGAGGGGCGGTAACGGCAGCAAGGAGAGCAGGCGGGCCGCTGGTGGATCCCCTCAGGCAGCGGCGCCGGCCGGCCGGCCCGGGTGTGGGAGGAAAAGACACACGGCCGTTTCCTTCCTCACGACGGGGCGAGCGACACCTGGGGGCCGCCTTTCTGCGGCGTTCCCTCAGCCTCGCACCCCCCAGGGAAGCATTCCCACCCGGCTCCCTGGCCTCTCGGCCTGCCCTGGCCCCTTAGCACCGACGGCAGTGCTCTCTGAGGCGGATTCCGGCTGTTCCGCCCGGGCACTGAGGTGAAGTTGTTTCCCCGAGAGCGCTCTGGCCTCTGCCCTGGGCCAGGGGCTCCTCACCTCGGTGCTGGGCTGGGAGTACCACTGTCATTAGAACTGGGACACAGACCCCTCACCACCCAGACAAACATAATGGGGTTTGGTTTCATTTTTTGTTGGTTGTTTCTTTTTTGGCGGTGGTTTTCTTTTTTTTTTTCAGCGGAGGAATCAATTCTATGCATTGATTTTGCAACCAGGTCCAAATTGGGCCAACAATAAGCACCGCAAGGATTCTCTCAGAGTCCCAAGATTGGCTTGTGTCGCTGGTTCCTCCAGAAGAGACCTGAGGGCAGGTGGCTTTATGAGTCTCCATCCCTTCCCACAAAAGAGAAGACCAACACCTTCCTTAGTATTCTTGTCACTAGTAGACGTATAAAGTTTTTACTGTCCTTGACACCTCTTCTGCTTTTTCCTTTTGTTGGTGTTTCTGGTTATAATCCTGCAATCTTACACTGTTTCACGTCTGTCTTCACCTGCCCTGCCTTCCACCTTGTTTCAGGTCTAATAAAACTCATGCCTTCTCCAAATCCCGATCTTACTATACTTCCTTTTCCTTCCTGTACACCAGGTTAGTTTAGATTCGGTGGTTATCATTAAAAAGCCTGAGCTTCCTATCTCCTTTTTCCCTGAAGTCCCTGAGGAAAAAGGACCCTCTGTGATCCAACATAACAATTTTCCAATTCCCTCATCCTAGCAGTGGGTTACAGTCTCTGACCTTCCCTTTGCAAAGATCACCCCATCTGAAGTTACTGCCCTAGCCCGGAGTTACCTCCCACACTCATATCCCAAGCATTTACATCTGTCTGTTAGAGCCTTCTGGGGAAGAGCTCCCAAGCCAGTTGGTTTCTCCATCTTCCGTATCAAAGTTTGTCACTGGTGTTTTTCAGGAAATGCCACTTGTTGGAGTCTCCCATTGCCATTAACTTGGGTGATTCTGCCAGCTGCTTACAGAAAACTCCTCTGCCCCCTGAGCTGGGTTTTGTAGCAGATACTTACCAGGAGAATACCCAGCTTCTTTTCTCTCCTCGTTCTCAAGGACTTAGAGCACTTGTCAATCCCTTAGATATTTCATTTCAGAACTGATGTATAATAAGCAAGGACATCTCTCTTCTCCCCCCCTTATTATCCTCCCTGAATAAGGAATTACCTTTATATTTGTGTTTCAGTCACGTGGGTTACCCCACTGTTGCCCCAGAACATGCCCTATGTTGCCGTTTGTATTTTTGGAGGAGGGTTTGTTTGTTTTTTTTAATGTAATGGGACTAATTAGTAAGCAAGTTACAACTGGTAGTAAAATAAGATAAGGACCCCCATCAGACTCAGCTCAGTATTGTAGTGAAGCACTTGGAATTTAAGCAGTGGCGTAATCTGACTGCATAGCTGATAAACGTATGCTGAGGTTCTTTGCCGAATCACAGATTTAATTTTCTTTTCATTTCCTTGTGGCCTGTTCTGCATTTTTAAGCTGAGACAGAGTATGAAGTAAAACACTCAGAAAAATAATTTCTCTAGGGCATATTCTGTTTGATAATGTCATACCTGGAACTTCATCTGTGCTGTCAAAACAATGGCGCATGACAGTAAAACTGAGCACACTTCATATACATAAATCTTTCACAGTCTGTAACTAGGTATCAGGAATGAGCTGAAGGCTCCTTTGGCTGAGTTATTTTACCGAATCAGAAATTATGTGACCGTTAAGAGAGCAGATACCTCAAGTTACAAGCTGGGAGGTGACAGCAGGTAGAGGTGGCAATGAGTAACATGGCAATGAATGATTAAAAGGCATCCTGCAGAAGGACAGGGGGGTTTTAAAGAGATGCAGAGGACGTGGTTCCTCTCCTGAAACAGCATTTGTTGTCCACTACAGATCACAAGGAAGCATTTCTGGTGGGAAATGCGGCTGTATCAGAGGTGCCCAACAAGTTATTGGCGATTTGGTGACTCAACAGAGAAGAGTATTTCCAGTGATAATGTGTGTCTGCTTCTGTTTAATGTTGTAATAACTGTGGGATAGAGAGCAAGCTTTAAAACGTTGCAAACCTCTCAGAGGGTGTGAGAACACAAACCAATTACATTGAGGAAGTGATCCAACCAATAACCTGGTATTTAATAGAATTGCTAAATATGCTACAGAAATAGAAATTAGCTATAGTTGAGGAATTTCCTCTTGAAAAAAAGGAGTAACTAGAAAGACTACAGAAGAGGACTCGGGAAGTCGGGCTAGATCACAAGTGAAACACAAAGCAGAAGTGAAAAGGGCAAAGCTCATCCTAGGGTGTGCAAGCAGGAGAGTTGTACTTAAAGTAAGCCCAGGAAGAAATAGCTCTTCTATACCCCAGTACCAAGGAGGCCTCAGCTGGAATACTGTGTTAGGGTTTGAACATGGCATGTAGATGACATTTGGAAGATCAGAGACTAAAAGGTTTGAAATGGTAATACTAAGAGTCTTAGAAAACATTGCCTACACAAAAAGGGGCAAAGGAGCTAGATTTGTTTAGTCTGCATAAGGGAAGAAAGAGGGGAAGTTCTTACATTGAGTAAAATTATTGCGGAGGAAGATAAATCAATTGTACTCCAAATCCACTGGGTCAAAAGAAAAAGTTAACAGCTTTCATTTGCAGCAGCATTTTCGTTCAGATATTAGGAAAACCTTTTTTGGCTTCAGCACAGTAAGAGAGTCCTTGGAGACCACAGGATACTGAATGCTTTTGAAATTACAGCAGACTGGGTCCAACCACCCTCTGGACAGTTGCCCAAGGCAGCAAAGCAAGAAGATCTTGAGTAGCACACTGCCTTACTGGGACAGACTGGGAAATGCAACACTGGGAGCACAGCGAGCGCCTGGGAGAAACAACCCAAAGCTCCCCATGTCTTCCAGCAACAGCCAGCACCTCCTGCTTTTCGTGAAGACACAATCCCACCAGTCAGCTCGATGAGATTACCTCTCTCTAAGCAGCAACAGTTTCCAGCTTCTGCTTAGTTTTGTTGTCAGGCTTAATGTCAAGGCAGGGGTAGCAAATACAGTCAGGACACCACTGCTAGGAGGCACTGGGTATCAAATACCATAAATGCTGTCTACACTTGTCCCTGTAAGACCTTTCAAGTCTGTCCTAGCATTACATTTTTATGAGAAGTGGTTCAACATGGGGGGTGTTACAACAAAAGGCCATTTGTAGCTCCACACCTCTTAAGCTAAATCAGGCCTTAAAAATAACAGATCCGGTCATGAAGTAGAAGGACCGGTAAGCTTGGAATCTTGTAAACAGCAACACTGAAACTTTTTGTTGCATTTTTTGTAGTAACTTTATGCATAGGATACCAAGTTCCATGTAGTTGCTTACTGAATTCAAGTTTTGGGGACTGAATTTCCTACCTTAATTGGTGGGAATGAAGAAGTAATCCTTCATCAGGCAGAGCTCATAGTAAAACCATGAGAATTCTAATTTATTGCATTCTTTCAATATGACTTCATTTTTGAGCATTTTCTGACAATCTGACCTAATATTGCACTGATTCAGACAATAGAGCTGTTCTATTGTACTTTAATGACTGGAAATGTAATTTGCTTCCTGTTTAATATTTAAGCCAGCAATAATACCAAAAAGGCTTATTGCTCCCAAGAAAAGATGAAAGGGGCATAACTCTTAAGGTTTTTTTGTGTTCAAAATTTGACCTACTTTAAAAATACTAGAAACTCATGGGAATGGTCTTCAGAATTAAAAATACCAATATAAGATTGTTGCCTGGGAATTTTAAGATACATCACTTCCAGCTCATTGAAAAGCAGAATTTCCCTCCCAAGGGAAATCCAGATAATTCAAAATTAATTTTTGTCCTGAAATACTGAATTAGCAGAGTTTTTCACAGAAAGGGAAGTTTTAAAAGAAAAAAATATATATACTGAACTTTAGAAGTATTTCATTTGGCTTGATGTCTTGAAATTTTTCTGTCTGACTCCATTGAAGATCAGTCTGCGCCTGCCCTAGATGCCTCCGGGAACCTTTATGGGGCCAGAGCTCTGCAGGCTTGCTCCGTTATTCTCCTTGGAGAGACCAGTTGCAGGGGTAGCCCCATTGCCTGTCAAGCTCTTCTGTGGTGAGCAAGGTAGACAGGTTTTGGTGTAATGTGCAAGGAAGACAACTCATAAAGGCTGGTCAGTAGAGGATAATAGAAACATGCTCCTCTGAACTGCTACAACAGCAGGAGGATACGTGGTGGCTCAGATGGGAATGCAGAGCCATAGAAATAAAGCAACTTCAACAGAGAACACCACAATTAAAGCATAATCTCCACTTGATGTGCAGCTGTGGACCTGCCTGCCCTCTCCTTCCCCCATAAAGTCCCATTGCCTTTTCCTTTGTTATTACTGCACATGCAGTTAGACTGTGGGACAATACTGCAAAGTTCGGCCAAGCCTCTCCTCTTCCCTTGCTCCTCATGCATTAGACCCTTTGGAGACAACATCCCTCCTTGTTGGCCCTGTGTTAGGCCTGTCCCCATTGCAGGGCTCATTGAGTTGAGTTCTCACACCTACATGGAGAGGAAATCTGGGATCCAAGTCTTTATGAAATCCCTCAGGTTTAGACAGATTTCTAACACTTAACAAGTAGGTAGACGCACACTGTTAAGCCACTGTCATGCTTCCACCTGACAGTTAGATATGTTGGTCTTTGTGTTAAATTTGATTGTGTTGAGTTTTTTAACCACCCACTTGGGATGAACATTGGTAAATATAAATTTAAAAAATCCCCAAACTATCACAATTAATTCTACGCTAATATCTCTATTTTGTCAGGTCCAACTAAAGCACTGCTAAAATTCGTTCCTGTGTGGAAGAACACACAAAAATGCCAGGTATCACTGGAAGGAGGACAGAGAGAAGATAAATACTTTTGAATGTTTTGTTTTACTTGGTTTTATAAATAAGAGGGTGGCATCTCATTTTAAACCATGACATTTTGACAAACAATGATGCTTTGTGTTACCCTTTAGTGAGAAGAAATGTGAACAGAATAGTTTTGGGCCATTCGAGAAGCAGCTTGGGAAGGAAGACTGCTGTGTACTATTCCCAGATCAGTCATTTACTTCTCCATGTATTTGGATAAGATACTTAGTCCTTATCTATATGCCAAGGTTGTACTGCTTTAACTGTACCAGTTCAGTAAAGCTATATAAACTCTCTAGTATGATCACAACTATATATATTCAAGTACTTTTATCAGAATAATATGTTCATGTTGGGCAAAGGGAATAACCTTGCCACTATAACGTACCTTTGTACCATTATAACTGCTGGCACAGTGGGGAGTGTACTGTTATAAGGAAAAAATAAAAAGATCACAGCCCTCACCAAAATACTTCTAGTAGTATTTTGGTGCCTCACTTTCCCCTGTCTATAAAGGTCTTTTAGTTCTTACCTTGCAGCGCTGTGGAACCTTAATTCCTATCTGTAACAGGGCTTCGCAAAGTCTGCATGAAAGGTGCCAAGGCTTATTTTTAGCCAGTTACAGAAGCTTTTTTGAGTTTTTAAAGAGTGTTTGCAAGAGGCAGCTGTGCCCCAAAACATGCCACAGCGGAGGAGTTCTGCTGGGTTTGCTTCCTTTTTCTGTGAACATTTCACATTACATTTGACTCAGACTTTTCTGACAGCTATTTCATGACATATTGACTGTGAACTCGTCTCTGTTATTTCTAATATTAATGTGAAATCCACTCCTACTTCTCTGGGCTTCAGTGACTGGCTTCTTTTCCCTGCCACCCTTAGTCAGACACAAAAAGGTTAAATCAAGAGGGACAAAAATCTTTCTTATTCAAGACAGAAATACAATAAGGGTGTTTTCCCTGCTGCCTTTTACCTAAAATCTGGAAGGGAAAATGAGAAGTCAAGAGGGTGCCATCTGTTGGGAGAATCAAGAGAAGACACCAGAGCCTCAAACCCTGGCAGCACCTGACAAGAGTTGAGCAACATTGGGCTAATTGTTGGTGTAAATGACATCAGCATTTGGCCTACGATCAGTAGCTTCTCTCCGAATAATTTGGGAAATACAAATATTAAAAATACTTGAAGTTAGACATTAACTAGATTAAATGTTTAGACAGCAATAGTGAAATGCATTTGATCAAACTTTATGGACTGAAACTCAAACAGAGTTTTATTTAGTAATAATAATGGGGATGCTGATGCAATTCCTAGTTAATCAAAAGGGAAAAATTCAGAAGCAGCAGTCTTTTGAAATTTAAAAAAAAATAAATCATTTCAAGGGCAACTCTGAATTTGTTCACAAAAGATTTCTTAATCCACAAATCCGTTCTGATGGCTCTTTTCCCACAGGCATGCAGTCTGAGTGCCAAGGCCACTGATGTTTTCTGCAGGTTTGCTGCTCATTCTGAAGCCATGGAGCAGGACACTTCGCAGCAGGCTTTCTGCTCTATTTTGCAAGCCACATGGGAGTCCTAGATCCTCAGCCCTGCATTAACTCAGTTGTCTGCTACACTGGATATGAGACTCAGATCCAACATTATCAGAAAAAGTCTGGATCTTCAAAGGCCCCAAGAGATCCCTACACAGAATAGCATCCTCTAGATTGTCAGACTCCAAAGGTTTACATGCCTTTCTTTTCCAAACATCTAAGAACACACCCTGACCCACATCACAGACATAAAAAACCCCTCACCTGCTTTCTTCTAAGAAGAAAGTTTAACACTTTGTGTTAAAACAAAGTGCAAGAACATCAGAACAGCCACTCTCCCTGGATAGCCTGGGTCCAGGAAGTCCATTTAGCTGGAGGAAAGGCAAGTCCTTGGAGGGACCCACTGGATTTTAAGTGTTGGAGTCTTCCCATCAGGCCTGCTTTCCAAGGCGCCTCCAACAACATGGAACTCCAGGCCAAAGCTGCTTGCTGGTGTCTAGGGATTGGGTCACCTCTGGCTTGAATTTAGTCTTTAGAGTTCTAACAAACAGAAAATACTGTTTAATTTATGCACAGCCTGCATGTATGTGCATGTGTGTATGTATGTATGAAGTAAGAGACAGCTGGTCCTATGCAGGCAAGGTTGACTGTTAACCCTGAGGCAAGAAGCCCATGGAAAACAGGGCGGTCAGTGTTGTGTTATTGCCCTTTATTATTCTTTGACCTCTGCTTGATATATTTTTCCATAACCCTAGGCAGTGAGCTCTGTGTGGGTGGGAGCTATCTGTGTGTTATTGTCTGTTAAATGAGGACCTCATTGTGGAATACAACTTCTGAACATCACTACTAGACAAATAATACCAACAGGCAAGGTGGCCAGCATCTGCCTCAACGGGTCCACCACCATAGGCAAGGGGGATATTGCCCGATCCAGGGGAAGCCTGCAATTGGAGTAAAGAGCTGCTCCCTTCAAAGTGCACCAACACTAGCAAAACGTGAAAGCCACAATTACTAAGAGCATGAATAGTACACACACATCACAAGAAGCAGTAACTAGGATAGCTTCACAGGTTACTTAGGTGACTTGTGACTCTTTTAAGGAGGACAGTGGGGAGATAACAGCAAGTAGAGTCTAAAGTAATAGTGTGAGAAAATGCTGCTTCAAGGCACAGTGGAGGCACACACTAGTAATTTGAGTTACCCTTTCAATTGTTGTGTTTGTTGCCCAAAAACTAAGCGATCCCAGCACATCAACATGGAGACGAGGAGACTTGTACCTACATTTCTGACCCTCTAATATTTCTTTATCATGCAAAAATGGGATTTCTTTTTAGTTTTTTTTTTGTTTTTTTTTTTTACTCACAGAGAAAACTCAGTGGTTTCTGGTAGAATTTATATTGTGAGGCAAAAAATAACCACAGAACAAAGGAGATTTAGATTTTGCCTTGCCCACAGTATCTGATATGTGACAATGCTCTCAGGATATTTATATCCAGGGGCTACTGTTGTTTAAAGGAGCAACACTTAGAGTGGTTGCAATGTGCACCATTAAGGACAAATGAAACAGAGACGCACCAGAATGAAGTTAAGAGAGGCCCTTAGCTCAAAGTAAATATGACATGAAGGGACCAGGGTATTCCCCAGGAACAACACTCATCTTGTCCCATGGAACTGTGCTTCAGAACGCGAGTCCTTCAGGTTACCAAGGAAGCACTGAAAGCATTAGCTGAACACACCTGATGCAGAATTGCCTGACTGCTTCTGCAGCCTCTGAAGCTTTAGCTTGGGGGGAATTACAAGTGTTCAGTTCCTCTCCAGGGGACATTAACTCTGGAACATAATGCTAGGCATTAAATTACAAAGCATATAATCATTTCACTGCTAATCAACTCATGCTCATACCAGAATCTTTACTTACTCCTCACACCTTCCCAGATTGCACAAGCTCTTCTTGCCTTCTATTCAACTGCCCAGTTTGGATTGACAGTACATGAACCCTGTCTGAGTGGTGTCAGGACAGATATATTTGACATTCTGAAAACTGAAAATAAGAAGATTAAACAAACCTGAATATAAAAATATAACACATGACCTAGTGTCCTCAAGGTTGTATTTATTTTCACATTTAATTTCAGTAAAAATGTACCTTTAAGATTAGAGTCAACACAATCAATGTCTAGTCTGCTGTACTGTCAAAAAAAATCCAAGAGGTTTTCAAAAGGGACTGTGTCTGGCTTCATGCAAAGTTCATGGTGATGAAGGGCCCTGATGATGCAGAATATTGTTCAAGAGGCTGGGAATTAGGACATGCAGGTACTGCATTTTCTGCTACATGCTTGCTGAGGGTTCTTGGGCAACTTATTTATTCTTTTTGTGTCTCTTTTTCCTCAGAGAGAAAGTAGCAATAACAACATTCCTAATTTCTACACACAAAATTAAAAGTATAAAGCAAGAGGAGTAGAGATATTACTCATACACTATCTGCTATCATTACTCTGTGATAATGAAGGAGAAGTGTAATTAGGGGGATAATGGACGTTACTGCACTAGCACAACGGAGGAAGATTGTACTGAGTGTTAAGGTTAGGGATCTATAAAAATGTTAACTTTCTTGCTGCTTCCAAAAATAAGCTTCTCTCTCCTTTCTTTGGAGAGTTAACACCACTTGCTGCATCTAGTGGCAATGCTGAAGTGACAGCTCTCAGCCTCTGCTTGCTCCCTTATTTCTGTTCACGTTAGGATATGACCTAGAGGGTTGCAGGGGCACCGTGTTGCCTGATCATTGGATGATGTCAGCCCCAGTCATCTGTGTATCATGTCTCCAGGGCACTTAATCATTTCCTTTTTGTGCCCTTTCTGATGAAGAGGAACTGGAACTAAGCACTTTTGTCTTTCATAGCCCCTGGCTAGTAGTATCTGGCATGGGAACCAGTTATATCGAGTAGGCTGTGCTGGAACTTCACATTTTAACCATAAGTGCTTAGAAATTATGGTGCTGCCATCCCATCTAGTGGAGGGATCAGATTAATTCATCAGCTGCTTGTTGCTAAGTAAGCACATACTTCTACTGTAGCTGTAGGAGCAAAGCCATCAGCCTTGTCAGGACACAAGCAGCCTGCACAAAGTGCTCACACATTATTGATTGTGGAATGAATTGGGTGCAGTTCTTGACTTAAAAAAAAATGTCTGAGAGTTTATACTGATTTCAGACAGCAGTGTTTGTACCAGAAGACCAAAGCCAGAAAGACAATCTAATGGTCAATTTGGGAGCACTCACCAAGAGAGGAAACCAGCCCTGCAGCAATGCTTCACTGAGGGTGACAGGGAAGTAAGCAATCTGTTACTTGATCCATGTCTTTTAAGGTTGCCCCCTTGCCCTGACACAAATGCGGCTGTTTTGACCTTATGTCTTCCTGTCAGCCCACTTAACTCTAGTCATCCCCCTTCTCCATGGCTGTGTGACCACTGGCTGAAGACATTTGCACTAGAAAGGACCAACTTGCTGCCTTTAACTGCAGGCAACAGCTTTGCAGCTCCAGGGCACAAACATGAGAACCAGCTGTAATTTCTGAGTTGCTGCCAACAATTAAAACTAATTAGGCATTTTGAGGCTAACAAACATTTTGCAATTCCCTCTGAATCCTCTTACAAACCCACAAGGGTCATGATCTAGCCTGGAAGAACTTCACAGGCAGGATGGAGAGGGAGATACCCCTTCTTCCTATATGGAAGAGGATGCAGAGCCAGAAAATTGTTAGGTTATTCCTCCCTGAAAGAGTGAGCTGTTCTCCAATAGGTGAGATGAGCAAGGCACATCAGAAACAACCCCAGCACCAACAGAATTAAGCATCCTTGTATTTGTATAGATCATTTTGACTTGCAGGGAAAAAACGGGGAGATTTCTAATAGGTCTGAAAACAAACTAGAGTGACTCATTCTTGAGGACAGTTTACTCTGCCAGACTCAAGCCTCATTCCTCAGTGACCCCTCTGTCCACTGCCACTGGGCAGACAGCTGGTGTATGGTGTCCCATGCAGGCATTTCCCACCCTGCGCCTCAACATGTGGGAAGCTCATGTGCTAGGACAAAAAGAAGTTAGTCCTGAACAAGGAGAAGGCTGCAGACACTTTCTGCTCTGTAATTGGCTTGAGTAGAGTCCATCAGGCCATCTCTCTAAAACAAAAAAAAAAAAAAAAAAACCAGAAAAACCACCAAAAAAACCCACAGACCATCAGTCTTGCTGGCACACAGAGAGAGTCTGTGTGTCACAGTCTGGGTGCAAGTGGGCACACAAGATAGGTGAGTGTGTTCCCATCCTCACAGGTTATCCACTGCTAGTAGATAATTAGACATCACTAAGGCAATGTCTAGGACAAGCTTGCATCTAGAGAGCTTGTGGAAATCCATTTTGTAGCTCAAACATGGATTCCATCTAAAGGGATTATTCATGCATAATGGGAGTGTTAGAAAGAAGTTGTTCACGTCACCTCTTCTTCATACTTAGAGATCACCTGCAAGTTAAAATATTGTTTCTTTACACAACAAAACTACAGTGCCTTCTCCTATCTGACGTTGCCTTCAGCCTTTGCACACACAGACCCAAATCAGATTATTTTCAAAGTAGTATGAAATTGCTGTGTTCAAATTGCACTAGATGGCAGTGTTCCTTTTGAATCATTGCTGAGCCACTGCTCCACCATGATCACCACATTCATAAATGTTGACATTGTCATTCCCAGGGTATACTTCCAAATGCTGGGTTTCCAACCTTTGTGTCTTTCTGAGATCAAAAATTGCATCCTGCCTCCCCTCCTTGAGTCCCTTCTGCCGTTACCTCTAGGAAAACCTTCCTCATGTTCAGTTGTCTACTATTGCTTCTTGCTGTTGAGCCCTCAAGAGCTAGCATTGAGCCCAAAGACTAGTTGTGCTTCTGCAGCACAGGGGCTAGGGCTTATATGTTGCTTAATCTTACTCAGACTGATCTTAACAGTAACTTTTACAGCAATTTCCCCAGTAGGAGCTTTGATCTGTTGTCTGTATTGCTCTTTGGGATTCTTTGGAAGAGAACATGCTTACTTGATGTATTAATATGAATTTGGAACTTTCAAGTAACACATTGGGCTTTCCAGTATGAAGCCAAGGATATTTTTTACTCTGTGAGATGCTGGGAATGCTCAAATTCAGCACACCAAGGCAAAACTGCATCTAACTGCAAGTTGGGAGAGAGGGGTAAGTAATTTTGATAGCCTCGTCTCATATTGGAGTTTGCTCCATCCGCTCACAGGAGATTACGACTCATTAGCATTGCTCACAACTAGTGGGAAATTTAAGCTTTAGCCATCTCTCTCAACTATGCAGGTCTGCCCCTGTTTGTCCCCAAAGTAAGACTTCAACTCATTTAGCAGCTGTGTTTTTAGGAGAGAAAGCAACTCTAAAGGGAACTGTA